>LLCD01001310.1:0-11573 GCA_001414355.1 Hymenoscyphus salicellus
GACCGGTGTTGGTGATTATTTGCAATTTTCCTTCTTCTTACAAGTATGTGTTCACCTGAGACTGTTGAATTGCGGCCCCAATAGCCTTGCTTATTCCTTTATTGTCTTATGGCTTGCGGCTATCAATTTTGACTTTTTGAGGAAGGCGGGGCGAGTGCGTTGTACAAGTGGTGAGATGATAGTTACTCTTTTGGTCGATGGATGAATATTTGTGAGAGCCTTGCTTACAAAAAGCCACAAGTTCTAGCTTGTATTCCTCCGCTCATAGTTGCCTAGAAGAGGTATCACTCAATCAACTATGTTGCATCTTGTCGAGTAGCATTTTCCCCAGCTCGGTTACTAGTGCTCCAAGGAAAAATACAACCCTACCTCTCCCAGCAGCATGTATTAGGTGATGTGAGCAAATTATCAAGTTATCGGTCCCGTTATTCCGAAACCAGACTCTCATATTTGCACAAAATCTCAAGCTGTTGGTTGAAATACGAGAAAGTTCCCCTCCAACAATTCCAATGCCTTGGGTGGCCTTATTGGCGGCCCGCATGACATGCACGGTCCCAAGATTTGTGTTTGGAATTCGAGTGGCGATGCTGGATACTCAAGTTATGTGGGGAGAAAGTTGGAAGTCAATATCAGGGTTCATTTCCTGGAAACCGTCCTTGTTCAGGGCTGAGCCTGTTGGTATCTTCCTTCCGTGAACCCCTTTTTTTGCATCTAATCGAAGATTGAGAATCGCCCTTCGATATGGGTCAACCATTGGATTGGGCTCGTCCTCTTTGTAAAACAAACCAGGAGCGCAGTCTCTCTCGTGTCTGAAATCTCTTTGCCGTTCTCCTTTCGTATTTCTCGTCCACGCTGAAGTCATACACCCTCGGCGCTCGCCGTTTTCCTCTTTCAAAGTTACATCTAGTGACTCACCGCTTCTTCAACATCTCGTTCCATTGCCATGGTAAGAAGTACAATATTCATAATTCTCCAATATCTCCTTCCTCTCACCGAGGTGGGCACCAACTACCTGCAACACTTTGCCCTTCTCACTGCGTCCATCCTTCAAAACCAAGAAGATCATCCTTCGTTGGATAAAAATGTTTTGTTATGGTGGGGTAGAGGGCGTCTAGACATACTACTCTGGTCTTACCAACATTTGTTCTGCACCAACAGATCCCGATACCAGGGATCATGATACGCATGTCATATGTAGTTTGTTGGGAAAAAGGTAGGTCGCTTGCGAGACGACGGTGGCCTTGACATAATACCTTGTTAGTACCTGTCAGTTTTCTAACCGCTTGGGAATCTTCTGGTTGGGTTTTGCAGAGTGATGTTGTTGGATTGGTATTTGGTTAGGGGGCTGGTGGGCGCAGGTACATATTCGAATCGCAGGTGGGATATAGTGTTTTTATGTCATGTACCTAAGCAGAGCGGCTACATCAGACAAAAGAGGAGGTGGCGTATGAAATTCAATTTGAGCGCCAACGGTCAATTTTTTGTTTGGTCTATTCTCTTGAATTGCAAGGTTTGGCCTCAAAATTTTACCCTTGCAATCAATTCGTTGGCCCTGCCTTGGTGGATACTCACTTTGATGTTCGGTCTATGAACGGTCAGTTTCTGGTACCCCAAATCATGAATGGTTCAGGTTTTAGAGACAAATGTGGTGGAAGAAACAGAAAAGGGGAAGGGCTAAGCGAAGGGGGGGTTGCGTACAAATCAAAACGCGAGGATAGCAAGAGATTATTCTACTGAGTTGCTGGATAGTTAAATCCCTTATTTTGTATATATGACAAAAAGCAATGCTCGTTTCTCTATTTATCAACTACCTTAGTTCCCCTATCGCACCCCCAAGTAGAAGCATTTTCAAAAATTAAATAAATGTGATTTGACCTGAATACTCTTCATTAAAAAATTCCCCTTCGAACCAGAAAGATGAATCACTTTCTATAAACCTCCCAGAAGATGTCTCCTTAATGAGAATTTCACCGGTGATGACAGAAGCCATGAAAATTGAAAACAGTAAACTAACAGGACATCATTTGTTTGATGGGTTTTGGCTGGTAGGCTAAGTACTATATACTGGTAGACCATTTGGCTGATACTATCAATAAAAATGTAAGTAGAATATCTTGGGGGGATGGCTGTGTAAATTCCATTTCCGCGTTAGACGAATTTTCAACCGTATTGTCAACCATGTTTACCATTGTACATCCGAGAAGAATAAGAACTCGTTAAGTTTCTTTAGTTCTACGGATAATTTAGTTCATTCTCGATTCTCGCCCAAGTCTGTTGCGATTCATGTTTGATTTCCCGCAAAACAAAAAAGCTGAAGTATATAAAGAATATAAGACATTTATTATCGTTCAACCTGTCTATTTATTGGACCTTCTATCTGATTAATTCCCCAAGGGGGGATGCGGGCCGCGAAGTGTGGATTCCCAATCATCCTTCACCTATGCTAAAATACTCAAGCCGTATAACTTAACCCAGTACTTGGGATCCTGTTTCGTGGCCTCTCCAAAGACCATAATTAAAGTAAAGGTTGAGGCTGCCAACTTCCAACATATCTCTTCTTTTTTGGTGGTCGTGTCGTCCCAATCATCGACCCGAACAAGATAACATTGACATCAACTTCTTAGTTCTTGAGGCTTGCACGCAAGCAAGCTCAAATTACTAGTTTTATACCACTTCACTTCAAATCATGCCCTTAAAAAATAGGTGTCTAACCTTGAATCACAATCAATTAAGCAATTACTTGGACATTGGGGGTTGAAGCTCTGTTTTTTTTGCTGGGTATAGGTTAATCTGCCACAGTACTGCGTACCATATGGTTGATTATTATATCTAGCACTTGAGTTTTCAAAAATTGAAAAGCATAGAATCGTTGGGCTATGAAACTCCCAAAATGCCATTAGCTAGCTGCTCATTGAAATACTTACAGCCCTTTCTTGTTTCTTTCACTAAATCACATTTACTGACGTTGGTTATGGGTTCTTTCACTTTGCTCTCCATGTTGGTGAAAGTTTATGCCTATCCACCCAAAACGCCAAAGTGAATCTGTTTTACACAACAATGTCCCTCCTGCTTAATCTTTTCTCTACAGCTGCAGTCCATATTACTTAACCTTCAAGCCACCCTCTTGGTATTCCAATAAAACCCCACAGCGACTCTAAGCAACCCCCCTTCACGCCTCGCTTCAGTGTTTCAGTACACTAACTGCAGAATGTCCCTCCCTACACTCCCAAATGCCTTAAACAATTTCGCTGTGGTAGACTACAGTTTCAGGAGCTCCACCAGAGGATATTCTGAGTACCCTTCCCGAAGAACTTCTTCTCAAAATCATCAAGTACCTCAACCCGGTATTCTCGGCCTGCTGTATGTAAACTTTCCCTTTGTATCCCCCCTTGAGCTCCCAGTCCCTGTTGCAGAGAGGAATCGTCTTTCCTCTGGGAATCCAAGTCAATGAGAGTAAGACATTTGCTAATTTGTTGCAGTGGGTGTCGCATCTAAGAAATTCTACCGACTGCATCGATCACAAAATGGTCCAGTTAATCGCCTGAAGCGTTACAGCTGCGACTTTAATACCCGCCTTATTTGTGGACATGAGTGGTGGTTGGTTCCACACGATAAAACTACTCCCACGGATAATATTGCCTTCTGTGACCGTATATTCGGTAGTCATCTCGTCTATGTCAGAGACACAGACGATATTCGATTTTGCTGGGGCTGGGGACAGTACACTAGAGTCCGGGATTTGATATCTGGCTGGATGAGGGAAAGAGGCTATGAGTGGAATGCGGATGTGCGAAAATTTGTCAGGAGGAATGAATAGGGCGAAGACAAGAGGGATAGGTTGGATGAATACTGGGTTGCCTGTCTGGTATGGTGCATCTTGGGAGAAGATTATCTGACACGGAAGCAATGCAACTTTTCAGATAAATCAATTCTTCAGAGTCACAGATTTGGGAAGGAACAGACCATGCACAATCCCCTGTTGTGGTCTTTTTTTGGAGGGGTTAGTCTATCTACGCTTGGGTAACCTATAAGAAACTCCCACCAATAATGGAAGACCAAATCAGTAAGAACTATTAGTACATACAGGAGTCTGCGAATGGCATCTTAAATAGATAGTTAGCACCAGGTCCCGAATGTACAAGCCAAAGACTTGACGGAAAGAATTCGTAGCATTGTTTCCTTTGCATCAACCCTATCTATTTTTATTGCCTTCTCGGTTTATGTACGTTCTCATCCCTTAAGTAACGTATATTTATTTAAGTAATCTCTCCGATTGTATTCGATTCGATTTAATTTAGTAAAACTCCAGGAAAAGGCAGAAGGACGCCATCAGCTCGTGTATTGGCCAAGTTATATTCACCCTATGGTTACAAATCAACACCCCATTTTCTCATACAGATTCATTAGCTTAAAAAACCTTCCAACATAACCTACTTTCTTTCTTTCCTTTATCTACAGAGACGCCCAACACATCATACCTAAACTTTCCTACCTACAATTGACCATCCAGCATTGTCTTCATATTCGTACACGTCTCAATTTTCTTGGGGTTACTCTACCTCACTAAAGGAAAGAACAAAACTCCGGAAGGTTCCGCTCAGTATCAATATTCCAATGTCACGAATTAGAAACAGGTAACGATACCCATAGTGCCTCTTGACGATCTCAGGCGGGGCTCTATTTGTTGAACATCGAGCGGCCGTTACTTTAAGGGACAAAATACCACCCTGGCAATTCAACATCCTCTTCTTACTGAAAATTTGGACTTCGTTGCATCGTCCATAATGCTGTTGAGTTTCGGATGACTAAAGGGTCTCCCTTTCGAGGGCGTAGAGACTCATGGTGTTCGTTCTGGCGTAAAAACCCCGAGCTTTGCTCTGAGTACACCCCATCCCTCCATTACCTAGCGAATTTTGTGACAACTTCGAATATTATGCGAGAACGTTTAGAAGAATGGAGATGGAGAGTTTCTTATTCTTCTAAACCTTCTGGGCCAATATTAGTAATTGTCCCAGACTAATGCCGATGATCAAAGTGAAGGAGGTGTACTCAGAGCAAAGCCCTAGTTTCTTACCATTGCGACTTGTAAGAATTTGGAAAATTAAGATAGTGAAATATCTGGGCTTCAGCCAATACCTCTTCATTTGTTACTTCGTAGGACTCGGAAAAAATCCTCCTTCTCTTACCATATTCCATCCTACACTTTGAAACATCTCTTCGAGAAGGGTCATTACTTTATAATACACCATCCACAATCATCAACCTCCCGTAATCCACCGAGAACGAAGCCTCTAACAGACTCTCATTCTCGTACACCCGCACTTCATCGCCCACCTCCAAAATTTCTATCAAATCTCTCAATCTCCGATCTGGCTCTCGACTGCATCTCGCATCTAGAGTTCTTTCCCCCTTGTAATAGTCTATCTTGTATCTGGGATGCGTCGTAGATATATGGGTCAAGTGTTCTTGACGGATGATGTTTGGAACTACTAGATGGTTGTTAAAACTTTAGTTCTGATATGACACGCAGAATATCCGATGACACATACCCCGAATAAGAAGACGGGGAGCTTTGGTGTAAACTTTTGTGAGAGGACTTGGAAGAAGACGAAGAGTGGGTTTTGTTTCGGTCAGCCATATCGAAGACTAATAGGGGGTAAGGTGATGGATGACGAGGTGGGCTGATTGGTCAATGTCTTTTTTTGAGTGGTGACTTGATTTTTGAAACAAGTGAAAAGAATTAAAATATTTTAATCATTGCATCAACTCTTTTCCCTGAGCCCAAATGAAACATCTCATACTTTGTATTTTTTCAAGGTTCTTCCAATAACCCTTTCTCATCCCTCCAAACCTTCACACATTTCATAGTAAACATCCTCACAATCGACAAATTGTTCACTGTTTTCGTGCCTCAGAAAAACAGACAAAGAAAGGGTGATACACCAGAGTTCAAACATAATTACGAGAGTGTCACGATAGCTCAACTTGAACGAATGTTCATAACCCATCACATGATTCGACACCCCTGTTTGAACATTGGGGTACGAGGAGCAACGAGTTTTGAACAAATGTGCGTAAGATTTCGGAGCATTTATCCGCCACCAAAACAGCAAGAAGCTCTAGGCAGAACCCCGTGACTTGCGTTTCTCTGCCTGGAATTTGTATTCACAACGAGGCTCTGAGTACCTCCAGAGCTTTGATTCTGCAGAAAAACTTGGACATTTCCTGTTTCTGAAGTGAAGAATGTGTTGAGAGAAACTTTGCACCCCCGAAAACAAAACGCCGTCGAGAAAACCACCTTTATTTGAGGCCTACGACTAGGGTCACAAGACAAACACATGGATGTTACACCGTTCCATCGAGGGCTCTACATGCTCTCCCTCCCAGAGGCCCCAGAGGAGGCGGTGAAAGAAGGCGGTGAAATTTCAGGCTTCTCAACACAGGCAAAGTCGTCATGCAGTCAGCAACAGTCCACATTAGAACGCCAGAGAGGAAAAGCTTCTATACTAGACGAGTGTGTTGTATCTGGTGAAACAACTCCTATAGGGTGCGACTATGACATTACAAGTGGCCTGCTGTCACATCTAGCAACAGAACAAGATATTCACGAAATAAGTACATCTCGTGGATCCATATGTTCTTCTGTACCTTCCTTCGCTGATAGTGATTGGAGTGCCGCCAGTTCCCAGTTGCTTGACTCGGAACCTTTGCAATTTCCTGGCTACGGCCTACTACAAGCCGAAACACCAAGGAAGGAATATTTTTCTTTTCGCGAGTGGTTGCAAGCAGCACGAAAACAAGGTTGCAGTCCGCCGCCAATTTACCAGACGAGGATCCAAGATCTTCGAAAAGCTCACAGTCGGCAGCCAAAGAAGATCAAGAGGTTACCGCCCCGAAGACTTGCCTCGAAGAGAAAAGCCTGGTACTGCTGGGTCGAAAATTGTTCAGACTCTAGAACCAGCTTCGAGACCCTGGAAAAACGCCTGGATCATTACGAATGCAGCCATGCAGATATGATCTTGCATTGTCGAATACCAGGATGTCGTTCACAGAAGTTTGTGAGGGAAGCCGATCGTGCAAAACATATGACCATAGTGCACGCGGGAGAAGATTTGGAAACAATTCTGAGAAGTTATGAGAATTCAGAATGTAATACAGAAAATGGAGAGGAAGAAGAAACGAACGAGTCTGGTACCTTCCCAGTGATTTATGAAGACAAAGAAACAGTTGTCGTGGAGTAAGTCGTATCCCTTTCAATTAGAGTTGCCCTTTGAGCCTTACAACTAATCCAACATATAGATCTTCGCGATCAATCAAAAAGCGAGCTGGTTGTTCAATTATGGCTTCACCTGCACTCCTTCCTTGGATTTCACCCAGTATAAAACCCATGATGCCGGAATCTGAAAGTTTAACAGAGGATACCGAGTCGCTTTTATTGGCATCGAAGTCGAATTACCAAAATATTCTTGAGGGCACCCATTTGCCAGGAGTCAAATATCCCTCTGAGCTATCAACGAATTTGAACTCTAAGCGGACTTCTCACAAAATTGCTGAACAAGGCCGACGGAATGGCATCAACTCTGCCCTCCAGGGGATCGCTACTTTGTTACCACGAGGTACGAAAGATGGCTCGAAGACGTCAAAAGAGCCCCCAGTCGCCGAACAGAATCATTTCGTTGATGGTGCGGTACCAGAGCCAAGTTCGGCTTCGGAAGATCCATCGGATGCCTTTTCAACAGACTCATCGTGGTCTGATGAATACGACGACTGTGATGTTATTGCTGCTGCCAAATACCAAAGCCCAGCATCGGATACAGGGCAGAGAATAGCAGGCATATCATCAGTGTTAACACCCGTGAAATCAGCGTTAGTAGCAAAACTGATGAAGGAGTTCTGGGAAGTTGTTAATCATGACTGGTCATTCCTAAGGAGGCATGGTGAGGGTTCACCAGATTCAAGCCAATCAACTTCAGCAACGACCTCCAGCAACGAAGCGACACTGAAAAAGCAGAGCGTTGGGGGCAACCATAAACGGCCAAGAAGCAATGAAGATGGCGATACACCCGACGAGCGAGATGGGAGAAACCCCAAGCGTCAGAAAGGCAAAGTATCGACGCCTGACGAATCGACAAGAGTAATGTTTGCATGCCCGTATCGAAAACATGATCCTCGACGCTATAGCCACAACAGTCAGCATAGCCATCATAATCGTTGCTGGAAAACGTGCGCACTAACCGGCTATCAGGACATTTCACGAATCAAGTAGGTATCCCGCGCAACAGATATTGTCCAAAAGCTAACAAAAGTAGAACCCATTTATATAGAACACATCGAATATTCCAGTGTAGGAGGTGCAAAGAGCTCTTTGCAAACAGTGAAGAGCTAGACGCACACGGACTTGAGGCTAAAGCCTGTAGCCTTAAACAGTCAGACCCAGAGGAAGGCATTACAGATACGATCGAAAAGAAACTTCGAAACAGAAAAAAAGCGCATCGCAATCAATCGGAAGCTGAAAGGTGGCAAGAGATATACAAAGTACTTTTTCCTGAAGAGGAGCCACCAGACCCATGTGAGTAAAAAGTGCGCCAACTTTCTAGGGTGATTGAAACAATTACCCCAGAGAGTTGTATCGCAACAACATGAAGCTGGTAGCATGATGCTAATAGATAATCAACAGATTTCGAGCCCCCTCCAGATGAAATAGTAAACTCGCCTAACGTGGCAGAGCTTTCGAACTATGAAGAATTTTCTCGTCGTGAAGTAAGTGATCTCCGAGTTATTTCGTCTTCTTAAAGGTCGTTTAAGGAGGATTGAGCCAGCGTTTAATCCTCTCACAATCCTGTTGTCCCACCTCATGTTCCTTAAACGTACTTCCAGAAATGGCAATACTGACTCTGAGATCATCCATCAGCTTCCACGGATATTTCGGAGCACGTTGGAAGAGGCCGTTACGAATGAAGTAGAGGAGCAATTGAGAACTCGATTGATTGACATGATTCAGCACTGCCAAGATCAAGTCTTCTCCATGTACAGAGGCTCGCGTGGAATTTCAACACTCTCATTTGATAGTGACTCTCGGGATTTATACCAAGAAACTCAAAATTCCGAGAGACCGGAGCCCGGTTTGCTTCAAGAATCTAAAAATAGACCACCTTCACGGAACGTTGCCAACATGGGTACCACAACAGTTGTCCCTCCCTCAGGAACAATAGAAGAATCATATTCCGAGGAAGATGAGAACCCTCTGGTGCCAACTAGCCAACCTGGGACCTCTGAGCAGTTTCTTATCGCGCACACACCGCGGAACAATCCCAACAATGTCTTCGCACAACCCGAAGAATTATTCAAGTCGGTCGAGAGCAGTGGGCAATATGAGGAATTGGAAGATATCGAAGCGCGGCAAATTCCAGATCAACAAGTGGGAGATCACTATTCGGATATCTTGTTCGGGGATATGGATTTCTTTTCGTCCGGCACAGAGCTGGGCTCAAGAATTGGCGGATTGGACTCAGGGTATTGGCGGAATGAGGGCATAGCGACCCAATACGGAGAATAGGATAACACAGGATATAAGTCGCAGCATGATATGGACCTCCATCGCAGGTTGCGAATCAAAGTGGAGGATCTTTGACCCCCTACGTTGTCTAGGAGAGCACTCCGCTTCCTTCTATTCAGAATGGATTTCCATGTTCGGGGGAGAGGCTAAGGATTTGCCAGTGTATTGCTGATGGGTGTCGTCACACTTCAGTGAGTGGCCTTGGAGCTCAATAAAGAAGGTAAAAGTTCCGAGGTCGAAAGTTGGGTGACGATGACCTCTTATCACCCACGTGGTCGGTCCTACGCAATTTCGGGCATCACGAATAGTCCCCACCTGGATCGTCATAGTCCAATCATTAGCCCACGATTAGATCTCTTTGCATATTGAGCATACATGAGGGCCGGAGAATTTGCATGTTTATGGTGGTATTGAGAGATTTTCAACAGGATTGAAGGATGTTGTTCTTCATCACAGATAAATAACTTGGCATGTCCTCAACTTGAGAATGTTTGCTATCCACACTTTCACCCCAAATGGTTTCCACTACCACTTTAGTCGCGGTGCTTCCTGCCCTGGCTTCTTCTGTATCAGCCGCTGCTAGCTATCCATCTATACCGCTGGACTTGACAACACCATTCCAGATGAGAATTGCGATAAATGGACCATCAGCCATTTCCGTGGGATGGAACACCTACGAGAAGCTTGCTTCACCTTGCGTTCAATATGGTCTATCCAGTGATGCGCTTACTTTCGAGGAGTGCTCCACTAGTTCTGTCACGTACTCGACCTCCAGAACCTGGTCCAACTCAGCAATACTGCCCAATCTGAATCCAGCAACCACCTACTATTACAAAATCGTATCCACAAACTCGACGATTGAGCACTTCATGAGCCCTCGTGTGGCAGGTGACAAGACACCATTCGCACTCAATGCTATCGTCGATCTCGGCGTATACGGTGCGGATGGCTTCACAATCTCTGGCGACGCGAGCAAGCGAGACACCATCCCGACTGTCATGCCTTCACTTAATCACACCACTATTGGCCGACTAGCGACTACCATAAATGACTACGAACTGATTATTCATCCTGGAGATCTGGCTTACGCTGATGACTGGTACCTCGCACCCAAGAACTGGTTTGACGGTACCGATGCGTACGAAGCCATCTTGGAGAACTTCTACGCGCAGCTCGCGCCTATCGCTGGACGAAAACCATATATGGTGTCCCCTGGAAATCATGAGGCAGACTGTGAGGAGGTCATTTTGACAGCTCAGCTTTGTCCCGCAGGACAGAGAAACTTCACTGACCTTATGAATCGCTTCGGCCAAACCATGCCAACTGCATTCGCTTCCACATCATCCAACAACACCGTCAAAGTCCTCGCCAACACCGCCAAGCTGCTCGCTAACCCGCCATTCTGGTTTTCTTTCGAGTACGGCATGGTTCACGTCGTCATGTTCAACACCGAGACAGATTTTCTGAACGCACCTGACGGCCCTGGAACCACGCTTAACAGCGGGAACTTCGGTGCTTTGGGTCAACAAGCTGCCTTTCTCCGGGCAGATCTCGCATCCGTCGATCGTACTATCACTCCCTGGCTCGTGGTTGCCGGCCATCGTCCCTGGTATTCCACTGGGGACTCCAGCAAACGATGCACCGAATGCCAAACCGCATTCGAAGCGCTCTTCTACAAGTACGGTGTTGATCTCGAGATCTTCGGGCACGTCCACAACTCGCAGCGCTTTTTGCCCCAGCTCAATGGCGTGGCTGATCCCAATGGCATGAATGACCCGAAAGCCCCGATGTCTATCATCTCGGGAGGAACTGGAAACATTGAAGGCCTGACCAGTGTTGGCACTGTTACTGCGAACAATGCTTTCGCGTATGCTGATGACTTTTCCTATGCCACTGTCAAGTTTCTGAATACTACCAATCTACAGATCGACTTCATCAATTCTGCTACGGGCGCAGTGTTGGACTCGTCGGTATTGTACAAGTCACACATGCAGCAATTTGTTGATCAGTCTTAGCT
>LLCD01001311.1:0-11561 GCA_001414355.1 Hymenoscyphus salicellus
GGTCTGGGATGTGCTTTCTACTCTTTATAGACCTATTTTCGAGGGCGAGGTGATTGACTTACATATAAATCAATGTATGTTGGGCATAGTCACGTGTGAAATCGATTTTGTCTCCAAGATTGCTGTGTAGTCTAAGTCTAAGAAGCATGGAACGAATCACTGGAGCTTGAAAATACTCTATAATGGTGAGTCTTGCTATACTAATAACAGACCCAGCAGACCTCGGATGGGGTTGACGTCACGTGACAGGCTCGAACTGCACAGCCACTTACCCCACTATATTCCCTCTTTTGGACTGAGGTGCATATTTTATTGCACATCGTTTTAGTCTATCATAGACTAAAACTCTCATATACATTCGTATACTTGCTACCTCCAGCATGTTTTCTCCATTTCATTCTCACTTGCTACTGGTCGTACATGGTACAGCAACCCCTTCCAAATTCCAAGAAGAATTCCATATTCCATCAAAACATATGATTGGAACATGAATCGGCATCTTAGCCTAAGTATTATGCTTAAGTGTAGAACTCCCCACTCTTTCAATATCGTCTCCTGCAAGTTGCCTCCCTTTTGGAGATGCCGGTACAAGGAATTGGATATGCATGGATTTACCCCGCATTTACATCCGGACAAACATCCTCATAAAGGTGGTATTCCCATGAACCGAATTACTCTCTTCGATGTTGTGGCGAATTTGTATCCTGCCCGCGAAATGGTTTGTGTATGCTCAAATACAAGTAGAAAGCGTCAAATTGTCATGGTACATAAAGCTTGTCTACTTTCAAAAACCACTTCTCAATTGTTGAAGTATTTCCATAAAGTATCTGAGCAGGGCCCTCGTGCACCACAACATATAAACACAAATTACCTCCCACCCAAGAGGGAGAAACATTACGAAGCTACCAATGAGACATCCAAAACAAATCATCCAAGACCGCGGCATCATGTAGCTAGGATAAATAGCAAATAACAAATACAGTGCCGCCTCTCGTGGGGCACCCCATGATCTCCCACTCATCGACTTGTGGGGCTTTATATACTCCTATCAACAACTCTAAAATACTTTTCGAACCCTTTCAATTACGAAGATGAAAGGCATATCAGTCGTTTTTCAGAGAATAACAAAATTGGTCACGATGTCGACTTCAACAGAGGCGACTGAAGCGAAAACAACCATCTCAGCAAATCGCCAAGTTTTCTTCGCCAATGCGGTTGTGATTCTGGGAGCCTTCCAATATGGACTCGACTTTGGCCTCATAGGTGGTCTCCAAGCCATGCCTGGCTTCCTCAAAGTACTTCCCCCTCCCTCATTAAGCCACATCTCACTAAACAATTAAGGTCTTCGGTTTCCGCGCCCCAAAGACCCCAATAGGATGGAACCTAACAACCGAGCGCCAACAACTAATCTCGTCCCTCATGACCCTCGGTGCTTTCGTCTCCTCAGGCGGTGCTGGATTCCTCGCCATCAAGTTGGGGAGAAAACAATGTTTGTGGTTGGGATGTATTCTCTGTTGGGTATCAGATGTTATCATGATGACCACGACGGACATTGAGACACTTTATGGAGGGCGGTTTTTGAATGGACTTGCGAATGGGTGTTTTATGACTTTTTCGCAGTTGTATATCCAGGAGGGTAGTCCGGCTAAGTATAGGGGGTTGTTTTTGACTGCTTTTCAGTTCAGTGTGTCTTTGGTAAGTGTTATCCTCTTGACTCGGAATTTCTTCGGTCGTTGGAGAACTTTGGGAGGGCGAAACAGCGAGGTTGTGTTTGGTGTGATGGAGAACTGACATATAACTAGGGAACACTGGTAGGAACAATAGTAGACTGGGCCACAGCCCCCATCCCCACCAAAACAGCCTACCTTATTCCCCTCGGAATAATCTACATTGTTCCATTCATCATGGCCGTCGGGCTCTTATTCATTCCCGAATCTCCACGCTGGCTTCTACTTCAAGGGCGTCGAGAAGATGGCATCAATTCCCTTAGACGCCTTCGTCCAAACGGATGGGATTGCGAGGACGAAGCTGCAGTTATTGCAGCAGCCATTGAGAAAGAATTCGAAATTTCGAGTGGAGTGGGGATTCTTGATGTGTTTAGGAATAAGATTGATAGACGGCGGACAATTATTGCGATTTGTGGGTTGACTAGTCAGGCTGCAACGGGGAGTATGTTTATTATCGGTAAGTAGTGAGTTAGCGAAGAGAAAACGTACTGACCAGCCTCCAGCATACAAAGCATACTTCTTCTCCATGGCCAAAGTCAAGGATCCTTTCGCGATGAGCTGCGTCCTCAGCACTATAGGACTCATAGCCCTAGTGATGAATTCCCTCATCGTGATCCGCTACGGTCGTCGTCGCGTCCTTCTCATGTCCGGCCTGACAACCTGTGGAGTCCTCCAGTTGATCATTGCGATCATGTATCATAAACACCCCGGCGCTCCAGTGACAGGAAAGGTTCTCGTTGCATTGTCGTGTCTGTACATGATGTCTTATAACGTTCGTTTTTTCCCTCCTTTTCCTCTCCCAACTCGTCTCCTTGCTCTTTCCCCATCCGCTCTTACTGATCCTCATCTTTCTCACAGGGAATGGTGTCTCCATATGCTTGGCTTGTAGGCGGGGAAATCCCCTCGCAACGTCTCCGATCGTATACCTTTGGCCTCGCTTCCGCAATAGGATTCTTCATGGCCTGGCTGACCCAATTCACCGCTCCCTACTTCATCAATCCCTCGGCTTTGAACTGGGGTCCTCGATACGGGTTCATTTGGTTCCCGTCGAGTGTCATCGCTGCGATTTGGGTGTTCTTCTTTTTGCCCGAGGCGAAAGGGAGGAAGCTAGAAGAGGTTGATGAGATGGTGAGTTCACACCAAAATTGACTTCGTGTGTCGGGTCGTGGCGGTGGATGATGAAGTTGAAGTGCTGACTTTCGAAATAGTTTGAGGCTGGACTGCCGGCGAGAAAATTTAGGAAGTATGTTTGTGTTGGTCCTTTGGCGATGGCTGAGAAGTTGAGTGAGACTGAGAAGGAAAAGGTATGCAGAACTCTGTGCTCATTGATGTGTTGACTTCTCTAATGATTCCGGAAATAGATAAATATAGAGACAGTGGAAAGAGTTGAGACGGCTCAGAAGTAAGGCAAGAAAGACAACACCGTGGAATTTAATGTCTGTGGGGATGGAGAAATGTAGAAACATGATGGCAGTACACACTTGTGAGTCCCTCTGATTCAGACAGTGTAAAAGCTAGTCTCGCACCGGGAGAGTTGGAAAAATGCAGATCTGTGAACTAAAATGTTCGGATTCGACAAAACAACCCTCTCCTTTAATGATATTGTATATAGCGGGGTGGTGCACTCACAAATGATATTTTTGAAATGTTTTATTAGTCTGTTCCACTCCATCAACGCAGTTCTTACATGCAATGGCCATGGTCGTAATATTCCGGCATTCGTACCCTGCCCTCTGAAAACTCCATACATTGGAATAATAGCCAAACAAAAATACATCCACATCACTCCTCCCATCCCACCATATATCCATCCATCACTTTACAGCAACAATCCAGCACCAGCAAGCGTGGCCACCAAAACAACCGTACCCATTGCACTGTTCAGACGTTCTCCAGCCGATGTCTTCTTAATCGTAAAAGGTCCAACGATTCCATTTGTGAAGTTCTCTGCTGCCATAGTCGTAGCCAAAGTTGTCAAGTTTCCACACTCTGCATTGACAGCCTCATCGAATTTCAAGTTCAAAGCCAAGAACTTCTTTTGTGCAGTATCGAGGATAGCTCGTGTAGGATCGGTACCGGCGGGAGAATTTTGTAAGAATGCTCCTCGAAGGGTTGAGTTGAGACCAATTGCAGTGTAGTTTGCAATTTGAGAGTACTCAGGGCAGGTAACGGAGGCTCTTGGAATGATGGCTTCGGGATCGACTTCGAATCTTTTATCGATTGGGTTGGCGAAAATCGATACTGGGAGAGAGAGGAGGGCGAGAGAAGCGATAGGGTATGTGAGTTGCATTTTGGCGGAGGACGAGGTTTAGATGGTTGGAGAAGAATCGAATTCTTTTGTTAATTAGAAAAGGGATATTGAACTCCAAAAATAAAAAGGGTGGCCAGCCACAAAAAAAGAATATACGAATGGAAGTGAGTGTGAGGGAATGAGGGAGAGTAGCAAGAGGTAGGAAAAGAGAGAAGGTAGAGGGAAACAGCGGGGACCTAGAGGTTTATTCAAAAATAAGCCTTCTCAAATCGATCTGATATCTCGGAAGGGCTGTGTTCCTGTGCAAAACGGTCAGGGATTCCCTGGCGCAATGACTTGACTTATCTGATGTCAAAGTGGAACCAGACGAGCATTTGGCGCATTTTGGAGGTGGAAATGTCGCCGCTTGGGCCGAAATCTAGGGTATGAAACCTTGAACCGTCTCAGAGCCTCTCCTCAGCCTCCGTGGGCCGTGAGAGATACCCGAGACGGGACGTCATTGAAGAGATGCTTCTCCTTTCGGATGGCAGAAGCTCGAATAAGATGGGGAAGGCGCGCGCTAATTGCTGAAGGATGAAGATGTTGACGATATTCCAACACCAACATTCTGCTGCGGCAATGCGACCGATCGCGAAGACCTCCAGAGACCCAGAGGCGTGGTTTGTGGTGGAGCAATAATTGTGTTGTTTTGCATCGATAACAGTGATATTCACCCGTACATCATCGTACCCCATCGGTCGGCGTCGCAATAACGATGTTGCTGGTGGAGTTGGAATACTCTTGCAGGTTTGGAGTTGTTGAAGCTCGTAAAATGAACTCGTGGGTCTTGATCTCGAAATCGGATCGGCGGAAGATGCATCCGGAGATTTCCACGTGATTATCCTCGAATTGTTCCCCTTTGTACTTTAAAATCCCAGACATTTCCTATTTCTTTCTCTCCCGTTCTCTAGAATCGATTGAGGCTCAGGTAAGTTCCTGAAGATATTTGCTCCTCTTCCCTACTTCATCTGTAGGAAGATGCAAGTACTCGGCTAGCAAAGCCACTCGATCGTTTTTGTTTCTGTGTGGCTTCTTCCTTCCAATTGTCAGTTCTCCCGGTGGCCTCAATATATGCAAAATGCAACATTCAACTTCTTCGGGAAATATTTGAGAAGTGTTGTCCAATTGCAGTTAGGCGAAGCGGGTGGGTTGTAAGCTCACGCGGTTTTCCAAGCTCCATCAAATTTGTACGGCATACTGGCTAATGTATAATTACCTTGCTCGTTTGAACACCTCTGTGTGAGTGAGATCATTATCAAAGCAACCCTCAGTAAAATGTCGCTCCCAACCATACTCCTCATCCCAGGAGCATGCCACCCCGCATCCTGCTACGACCTTCTCATCCCCCATCTCCAAGCCCTAGGATTCCCCACAAATGCCACCAATCTCCCTAGTCTTAACTCCTCCGATCCCGAAAAGGCAACTTGCGCCAAAGATGCCGACTTTATTCGCATAAATGCACTTTTACCACTAACTGAAGAAGGCAAAGAAGTATTGATTGTCGGTCACTCTTCCGCGGGCGTTCCCATGAGTGCAGCAGCTGCTGGATTGAGCACTAAGATTCACTCGGAAGATGGGAAGAAAGGGGGTGTGATGGGCTTGATTTATATCGCAGCTTTCATGGTGAAAGAAGGCCAGGAGATGATGGCTGGTCGCGGGGGAGAGGACCCTCCGTGGTTGAGGAATAATACTGTAGGTGCTTCCCCGCCCATCCCTCCGTGAACATTTTAGATTGATTTTACTTTTAGCCTTCGCCTGGTCTTATGGTTTTCGAAAAGCCCACTGAGTTGTTTTATAACGACGTGGAACCGGAAGTAGCTGCGAAATTCGTTTGTTCTCTTCTTCCACATGCATACATTGCTTTTCGCTCGCCGTGTCCGGTTCCCGCTTGGGCGGAGGATGATTTCAAAGGGAGGTTTGCGTATATTAGGTGTACTGAAGACACTGCTGTGCCACTTTCGATGCAAGACTCTATAATGAAAGGTACTGGTGTGGATTGGATTGTTCGTGATATTACTGGTGGCCACAGTCCGTTTGTTAGCAGGCCAGAACAGTTGGCTGGTATGTTGTTGGATTTGAGTAAGAGATTTGATGAAGCTGAGTAGGAGTTGTAAAGAGGATTTGGGCTAGAAAGAGTGTTTTTGGAGTAGGAATTTGGTGTCATTTATAGCCCCCAACATTCCTGCAGTTCTATTAATAACAGTATTCCAAACTATATCCTTCAACGAAGAACCAAGAACATTAGTCTTGTTCCCAACCAATTCCGACAACTGTTCCCAGAGCTGCGATGAAAGCATAGTGACCATGAAAATATACATCGCAGTTGTAGCCGTTGGAGGAACTGGAGTATTGACATCTATCCTCACTGACGGGATTTCAACAGTACCAATTTGTAGTCTTGGCAACACTACTGCCTAGTCTCGACCGGGGTGGGGTGTTAGTGAGTGCTCCAAACAGCCTTGAATCCGTTGGAACACGGAATCGAATATGTTGATCAGGTGCGAATGGCATGAAGTGAGTAGTAGTATTGTTCCTTCATTGATGTCCAAGAACGGTCTGTGTTGGTCCCGATCCACTGCGAAAGAGCTCGTCACAAAAGTGGGCTGGCCATAATTGTCGCCGAGTGAAAGGCTTCTGAGGATATCGAAGAAGGTGTTGGTGAGATTGAAAACTTCTTCAAAGACCAGAAGGGTGGCTTTTTGTCTGTTAGAATCTACTATTGTTGGGAAATTTGAGACACATTGGTGAAGTGCAACATGAAGGTCTGCTATTTTCCGAACAGTAGAGATGTGGTCCTCTATGTCGACCTTTGGGTGTGTATTCAGTATTTCATATATCTCGTTACTCGTGGTTTGATCTACTGGAGATAAGGCAGCCACGTCGGAACGGACATCCTGATGTACGAGACTTAAATCGCTTGATTGACTAAATATACGGGACCAGTCGAAGTTCTGATCGATAAGAGAGTCATGTTCAATGAGATATCGGAAATTCGGGGTGCATGTTTCAACTACAACCTCAAATTAGACAACATCAGACCAAAGAAGTATAAATGAGAACCCACTTTGTTCCAAAAAGGGAGTCGAAATTGAGCCGTTGCCCGCTTCGGAACCAATCGGAGTCCGAAATATGTTCAAGAATTCATTGGGGTTACATATTTCACCTTGATCTCGTGCCTTTTGGGATGATCTGGGTACACGGGGACTGGATTGGCATGTGGTACGAAGTCGCGAGCATCTATCACAGCTTTGCTGGTTAGTTTTCTTGACACGACGGAGTTTCTGTGAGTGGCAGCGATCACAAGCCGAACGGGTTGCTCCAGTCTTCCTTTGTGATATGGATGCAGCCACTGCCGAAGCCGAAGATACAGCTGAGGTCATGAGAACATCCATTGTTGATTGGTTATATCCATTAAATAAAAAAGCTGTCTGAAGAGAGTTTAAATTGAAGAATGAGTGAAAAGAATGGATGATAAATCAAGACTCGGATTCGGCGTTTCGTCCTGCGGGTTCGGCGTTTCGCTTAAACTCCCACGTTAGGCATGACGACTCCCCCTTTCAAGTCGACCACCAACAAAATGAAAGCATAAAAGCACTGTTTCCCTTTCCATATTCAAGCAGACTCGGAACTCAAAGCTCGACAACCCAAAAAGTTGTCTCCAGAATGGTTTCACTCTCCACCGTCTTAGCTTCCAATGCTCTCATCCCAACGACTCTTCCTGTCGGTCTGGTCGCCATTTTCGTTGGAGGTACTAGTGGGATCGGAGAAGTGTCTCTCAAGAAATTCGCAAAGTATGCACAAAAACCGCGAGCATATATAATCGGCCGTTCCCAGGAAGCCGCAGACCGAATTCTTGTTGAATGCAAAGAGCTAAACCCAGACGGAGAATTCGTCTTTTTGAAGGCTGATGTGAGCTTGATTCGAGTTTTTGATGAAGTCTGCAAAGACATCATGGAGAGGGAGAAGGTTATCAACTTGCTTTTCCTCACTACAGGGGCTGCTATTTTTGATCGTTGGGGTATGTTTGCTAATTCGACCGAATGGGGAGGACTATGTTAATAAATATACGTACAGTAACCACTGAAAATCTCCATTGGCTTGCTTCGTTAGTCTACTATTCTCGCTTACGCTTCATTACCAACCTCCTCCCTCTCATCCGAAACGCTACTTCCCTGCGTCGAGTAGTAACTGTTGCGGGAGGTGCCAATGAAGGTCCCCTTGATCCGACCGACTTTCCAGGTCTTCGAATTCCAGCAGACGACCTTAAAAGTCACTTAAGCAGTTTAATAACTCTTGGTCTTGAGAAGGTCGCTGAAACGGCTCCCGGTGCCAGTTTCATCCATGCCTACCCGGGTACTGTAAGGACACCACTATTAGAACACATGCCGGAAGAAATGTTGAAAATTTGGAGTTCGTACCCATTGATGAGTGTGGTGAGAGACACTTGTATCTGGCTACTAGTGGCCAGTTTCCAGCTACAAAAAATGAAACTATTCTAGTTCCGTTGCAAAGCGGGGCTGAGATTGCGGTGGGATCCAGTGGTAAGATCGGAACTGGAGTTTATTCTGTTGATAAAGAATATGAGAGTGCATCTGGTACGGGACTTGAGATTTTGGTTGGATTACGGGAGAGCGGTATGGTGGAGAAAGTTTGGGCACACACTGAAGCGGAATTTGAACGCATTAAGGGAACCACAATAGTGTGATATGATGCCGTTGTAGCACGATTTTAGCACAGGTAGTTTTTAGGAACAATGTTTTAGTTACCATATCCTACACTTTGCGAGAAATGAGGAAGTTAATTACGATATCAAAATAGTTTTTTATCTTGCATGTTTTCAGAGCAAGAGAGGATTTGTCACAATAAAAGAACGACCAAGATGAGGGGAGTCAGAGTTTTCCTCTGTTAAACAGTAGGTAGCCTATCAAAAATATGTGCAACAAAATATGCCCAAAAGGGGGAATAGAGGGGTAAGCGTCCCGTGGGTGGCCGAGACTTTTCCTGGCTTACTTGTTGGCTTATTAGTTTACTGTTGGTTTACTCGAGGAACAACAGTTTATGGACAAAAAAATTGGTCAAAAAGAGGATAGAGATGCCGGTTTTCTGGAATAAAATCGCCATATGATCGGAGGAGACTTGAGATGAAAAGATACCCCAACCTCCTCGGAATCCAACAACTATTCAGTATGCTGCGAACATTTTCCGTTGAAACTTAAAGAGAGAACAAAGGATACCGCAGAAGAATAGAATGGCTTAGTATTGGCCTACTAGCATCCTGGTGGGTTACTAGTGGCTCACTGATAGCTCACGGGTGGCTTACTCATAGCTTACCTGCAGCTTACCTGTTGCTTATTCTTCTAGCTTATTCTCAGCTGAAGGCGTTTATTTTAGGCCCAGATTTTTGGGAGTTCAAAAGACGAGCAATGTTTAATGTTCCGGCGTGATCAGTTGAGTATTGTCATTTGACTCATCCATCTACGGCATCCCAAATGTACCAAAAGTCGGAAACAACTAAATCGCAAATCGCAAATCAATTGACTCAAAGCTATGTATAATTAGCCTTTCTCTTTCCGAAGAATCCTCCCACATTCGACGAACCTTCTGATACCACTGTAAGCATGCTGGCTCGGAAGATGGAAGTCAAAAGGGCGATAAGTGAGTTCATATTGATACTAAACTTCCAACTCGGCTCGGGACGGCCATTGAATTTTACGAGAACGATTGTGATTGAGACAAGAATAGCAAGTGACGCAAACAGTCTGGCTATGTCTGGGGAAAATCCAAGCCATAATCGCTTCGAGGACCGTGATGATGGATTTCCTAAACTTGACGCATCGGATGAAACGGCGTTGATTTCCCTTGCTTCCCAATCAATTGGACCATTTTTCTCATTCGAATTCCGGGTAATGAGCTGGTTTTTCTCCCTTATAGGTCCTCGTTCAATTGCGTCGCCATTGAGTCTGGTATCTCGGTCGTGATTTTGTGACATTATAATTAATACAAGAGGACGCTGTGAATTTCGATAGGGAAAATCAAGAAAAGAACCAAAAGGTAGTTGGACGTCAAGGAAATAAGGAGTCTGTGAGATTGATGTAAAAACAAAATGAGGCGCGGAGACATAGCCCCTGTAGAGCCTGTACAGAAGATTGCATTGGCCAACTGCAAAGGTTATTTTAGGGCTGCGCGCACAATTGTGGCACAGAAACAAGGACAATTTACGTAGTACCAACACAAAGCCGCAGGACAGTACCGAGAATATTTCTTCCCATGGTTTATGACTTATTCTCAAATTCCCTGTCTACTTAAAAGCCCTGGCCTTACTTCGTACGCAAGATCTCCTTGGTTTCACCCAAAACACTTGCGTCTCTTCCGCAATCCTCCCAAACCAATGCAGCTTTATTCGTTTGTTGAGTTCCAAACCCTACGATGAAGTCGAGAATGAGAGTCGGAGACTGACTAATTTATCAGTATATATATCAACTGCACTTAACTTAATTACGACTAAATCCCGACTGAACTACCACTGTTTTATAAATCATTAATTTAGTACTAATTTCAGTACTGAATAAATGAAGTACAAAAAGGTAGTAATTCAGTCAGGAATAGTGGTAGTCTAGTCAGTGGTATTTCAGTCAGTTGAGAGATTCCGAGGAGTCATCAATTTCCTCATACTAATGCAACAAGAAATCAAATGAGGATATGGACCTTCAACTATTTACTAAATATCTCCTGAGTCAAATACCACTAAATACCACTATTTTTCTGACTGAATTACTACTAGTGGTGGTTGAGTCAAAAAGGTCAAAAAGTAGTAGTATTTCAGTCGGGATTTAAAATAGTAGTGATATTTCGGTCAATTGCCGATATATCAAACTTGCATATTTACCCATTACCACCATTAACTTCCTTTCACAATGCTCGCAATTGTCCCTCTGATACTTCTCCGCAAGTGTATGGTACTTTTCCGACCCTTCTTCATAATCTCTGGAATTTAGTCGTTACTGTATTGTTGGAGACAAGGAACAACCATGATAAATTGATACGTAATTCGCTCAGATGCTCTGTACTTTACGATTTATAACAGAGATAAAATGAAACCGAACTTGTGAAAAGATGATTGTACGAAATAAAAACGGGACACAAGCGAAATAAAACGTCAACAAGGCACCCTTACTGTAAATAAAGAGAAAATCAAAGATTCGGCCTCAGCATGGAGAAATTTGTTCCATCCAAAGTATTCTGACACCACTATTGACGATATTCAGGTGTGCCATGCTCAGCTAGTGGGTCTCAATGATGGAGAACCATGTAAGCCCTTCCCTTGACCTCGGTTTATTCTGCATGTTCCTAATTGTTTATATAGCTTGACCAAAAATAAGCCTCTCGTAGATAAGAGTGCCATTTATCAGTTATCGTAGATACTTTTCTAAACAAGATAAAGTAGAAGTGTCAAGTTTATACACCATACGCCCTACAGGAGCGTCAAAAATTAGTGTTCTATTGTCTCGTTCAGTGTAATTTTGTTCCAGTTCCGCAATGCCAGT
>LLCD01001312.1:0-11551 GCA_001414355.1 Hymenoscyphus salicellus
GAGTATACCGTTGGATACCGTTTGCACGTGCGTCAACATCAACACAGCCCTCGCTCGCTAAGCGAATTTGATCCTCATTTTCGCTCAACTGGCAGCACCTCATTTCTACCCTCAGAATTAAATTTAGTCGTTTTTAAGTATATGCTGCACGGACATCTTTTGCTTAAATGGTGTCAACAATATACTACTGACTACACTGAGAGTAAGGCTCTTTGCAAATGATACCTCTTGTACTATCCATGATCTTGTCCAATATCCTCGCCTAAAGAGGTGAACAATCGCATGTATATCCTGGATAACTGCATCGAGCGGAGTGAAATTAAGACTCCAAGGACCCTCGGTCTGGTAGAGGGTCTCGCCTATCCCTTTGTCTTTGAATGATCGAAGAATTCTGAATGCTCCTTCGGAATTTGAGTTCTCTGGACCAATCCACGAGATAACACACGTGGCTTTGCTGTAGATCATACTCATCTTGCTCACCTGCATGTTTCTCTCGGATATGTCTGTTTTATTGATACAAAGGGCATCGATCCACAGTGTTCTATCATCACCACCACTGAAAAGTTGGGACAATGCAACCGAAAGATTCGTTTCAACTCTGACGACATGACCATTAATAAAAATATGCTTATCTTTATCATTACTCCCACTCACATCTGCCCAAGTGTGTGACAAAGCTTCGTAATTGGGATTTTGTGCCAATGAGACGTGGCGAAGCGTGTAATTCATTTGACCGTCTATCAGGGCCGGCTGTCATCTGC
Source organism: Hymenoscyphus salicellus (assembly GCA_001414355.1). Classification (NCBI taxonomy): domain Eukaryota; kingdom Fungi; phylum Ascomycota; class Leotiomycetes; order Helotiales; family Helotiaceae; genus Hymenoscyphus; species Hymenoscyphus salicellus. Next base: position 762 of record LLCD01001312.1, read on the forward strand.
AAAGCAGCCGTATTTCATCTTGATTTTGGTTCAAAGGCGTGTATGAATATTCATTATGTGCTACAGATGGCACTTCGAAGGTGGCTTGAGCGGGGGAAATGCTGTGATCCACAAGGTCTTCATAAATTGAAGGTGGGGTCGTGAGATTCTGACGTTGTTGTTTTTGATACGACTCAGAGTCAGCGAGAACGCCCATGCTGAAGTCATCATGTAGTCGTGGGAGGGCCCTAGGTACATGTATCTGATTTTTGGGAGTTTGGTGAAAACCAGTGTTCCACAGTGTTCCACAGAGATTTTTCACGACAGGGGTTGAAAGTCGACTCTAAATGGGTGATCTCGGTCCGGGCCGATCCAGGAGCCCAATGGATCCCCCCAAGAACAAACCCAAGCACCATATCTCTAGTTTACATTTTGATTGAACGATAAATTTAGATGGCGTAGAAGTGTCTAAAACGCCTAGCAGGAAGCCTTTCTGCGGGCTGACAGCTAAGTAGAAAAAGTAATATAAATCGTCGCAGCGATTCGCTTAAGTCCCTACGAATGAGCGTCGTCTGCAATGCACAACGGAGTACGTTGAATTGCTGCCCAAGAAAGCAGACGGTATGCTTGGGTAGATAAATGCAATGACGGCCTCGTTACGAAATTGCACATATCAACGTTAATCTTTTTTTGTATGGTCGAACTTCGGGCTTCAATCCTCAACCTTTTGTATCTACAGCCAAAAATAATGGCGGCTCCAAACGTCATTGAATTGGGTAGGACGAGTGGCTACACTACTCTTGCCTCACTGATGGGGACACATCCAGAAGTCGCAGTCTTTCGTCGTTTTGGGTCACTAAATGCCCAAAACATTCTCTACCTGCAAGCCGAATTGACATCGCTAGAACTCGAACTGGAGAAAAGCTTCGAGGCAAATATGGCCTCTGGACACCAGGATCGCATGATATACGACCGGGATTGGCAGACCCTGAGCGACTCGGTTCAAGCAACAGATGGTAACCCAGAACAATGGCTCACTATTTTGAAAATGAGGGAGAAGTTGAAGGAGTACAGTAAGCACCTCTGTACCGTCATTAAAATGAGAGAAAACTAATGTCGCGAGGAAGACGAAGCATTACTCATTCAAAGCCTCGTATTGAAAATCAAGTCTCCTAACCCACGCGACCTTAAATTTTTGCAGACTTGGATGCAGACCCCCTCAATGGGGAACGTCTATCTTCTTGGTTCCGATAGTGATATCTGGGATAAGCCTGATCAGGCTGACCTGGTTGTTCTCAAGCGACGAGAAAACGAGAGTTTGCTGTCACGAATTCTAACCGATTTTTTGATCCACTGGTACCACCACTATTTTGGTTGGCGCTTTCGTGTTCGTTCACCTGTTTGATAAATTATACTCAATACTGATTGGAAAACAGAAGCCTGATTCGGGAGATATCTATGGAAATACGGTTCACTACTCCGAGGTATCGCTTATGCGACTAAGCGCTATCATCGGTGCTATCGGTGCCTCTCTACTCCCCATTTTCGCCATCATCGTCCTGTACTATGTTGCTAGTATGGAACGACGGCTAGCTATCATTGCAATTTTTACAGCCATCTTCTCTACGGCTCTGGGAGTTTTGACAGATGCGAGAGCGGTGGAAATATTTTCTGCTACAGCTGCGTAAGCAAGAATCTCTTGATTTTAGTTTGCAAGGGAGAAAGAGAGCTAACAGTGCCCAAGCTTTGCCGCCGTCCAAGTTGTCTTCGTTGGAGCGAATCCATTCACTGCCGGAGCCACATAGCCCAAAGGATTTCAAATTTGCCAAACACTGACTAACGTTCATCAAGTTTTGTTTGAATTCTGTCAGTTCAAGGAACAAAACTGGACTAGGGGAAAGGGAATTTTCCTTCCTTCTAATTTCTCCGTATTGAGAGCGTATGATACATTATTGGTCCAATGTCGTGTCTTCAAACTTTCCGTCACCATTGTCGCCCTTGATGTTGGTCTTGGTTCTGGTCTTGATTCTGCTGATACTGTCCCTGAGATTGTGATTGTGCTGCCTCCTCAGCTCTTCTTGCTTCGAGGGCCGCCTTCTCTTGGCGTTGCTTCTCCTTTGCGATTGCAATCGCAGCTTTTGAATCTATAGTCATTGGTTAGAGACTCTCCGAAGCATTGTCAAACCACTCTTTAGCTCACTTTTTCCAGCCTTTTTGTGCTCTACTAGTGGAACAAGGGCATTTTGGCGGATCTCGAGTAGCCTTTCCTTCACAATATACTCGACACCAAAAATCACATCAATTTCACCAGATGTGGAATAGACGTAGAATTGAGATTGGTGTACTCTGTTTCCTCCAGGAACTCGTTTCCATTCCAACTCGATGACTCCTGTAGCAGAAACAGCACCCCCGCTGGCTTCCGAAACATCTGGCGGAGTAAAGTTTGTCGAAATTGAAGGCACCTTATCAAGGCGTTGTACAAGACGAAGTGATATCCAGTTCCCAATCTGGCATTGTGTGTCCAAAAGAGCGGTGGCGTTTCTGAAAATTCCTTTCGAATCTATAATTTTGATGTCCCATTTGAATTTCTGTAATTATCAGCAAGGTATGTGACTCAACTAGGATGCAGAACGCACTTCTTCTTCAGCGTCAATACCTCTTGGGCCGTCAGACCCTCTAAGTATATCATGCTCATTTGGATTCTCCATTTCGAACCATGTGTCAACCTCCCCTTCTTCCGCCCCCTTCTGGACATGGAGGGGTTGATTTTCTTTCCGAGACCTTCCACGCACCTTGCTAATAATGTCTGTTGCTCTCAGAGTGTACTTTTCCAAGAAGCGATCTGAATGGTCGGTCTTGGAAGCTAGTGACATCGATTCTACCCATTTCTTAGCTTCTACATCATCGCTCAAACTTCCCCGAGATGCCCTAAGATTATCAGTTGTCTTCCTCCTCTTCCTCATCAAACAAATATATATCGCCACCCCCCCCACCACAAGAACACATACACCACCTAGCTACCAAGCAATAGGCAAAGCGAAATTAACATTGGTGCTCGAACTTGACGGTACTAGTGCTTTGACAGTTGGCGAGAACACGGTTGATGAGAGTTCAGTTGATGAAGGAATACTTGATGTGGGAGTAGAAGTCATCTCTGGGGTTTCGGCTGCGGAAATAAGTCGAGATCCCGAATTTGAGGCCAAGGAGGATGTTATATATGGAGGCCCATCTCCCGTTTTCGTATAGCTAAGTGTGAGCGATGGCTTGGTCGCGCAACCAACAGCGGAATACATAGATGAACCAGCGTCCCAGAGCCATGTAGCGCAATAGGGTGATGTTTGAGAACTATGCACTCACACACCTTTTTAGAAATTTGTTCAAGATTAATAGAATACTGGCTCGACGGATGTTTCCTCACCAGTAAGAAGTTCCACTTGGGGTTTGTACAGAGCCTTGGCTTTGATAATCCAAACACATAGTAACTATATTCATCGTTTCGGGCTTGACTCCAGGGTACAAACAAGATGCTAGTAGTTCCTTTCCTTTTGTGAAGAGATTTATAGTTGCAGGTTTGAGACAGAATGGATTGGCCGGCTCTTGTTTCCCTAAGATTTCATCGTCAGCTATGTGATCATAGGGGACCAAGTGTAAGTTCATACTTCCAACAACGGACCAACCCTCAACATAATTGAAAGTTGAATTGACTTCTCTGGCCTTTAAAATTTCTGGCGCAGGGGTTATCAGAGGCGGAGGTTCGTATATTCTAGGGTCTGATGCCTGAGCCAGAGCGAAAGCAAACCAAGTAGGAGCATATCCGAAGCAGTATATGAACACAAAGATTCGACAATAAATAAATAAAGGTGTCATCTTATTTTGAACTCCTACAAAAGACAAAAAGGGAATGAAGCGAGTGAAGCGAAGGGATAATTTCATAATGAGGAAGGACAGGCGGAAAAGAGGGTCCCGGGTCTGTGTTATATACCATTTGGTTTAATATTGCTGTTGATGAAAAACCATCCAACAAATCCAACAATTACAAGTACACAAATAAATGACGTGAGATTGTTCCTCTTTTGGTGTCGTACAAACCCTACTATTTCCTTACCAGCGTGTGGGAAACCCCCAAATCTCAGCCTCAACTCAAAAATAGAATATGTTAATTCAAGCTTCAGGACTTGAAACTTCTAGGGCAAGCCACGGAGGTGTAAGGCTATTCCAAACGTAATGTGGATGCGTATAGGAAATAATCTTCGAAGAAAGACGAGGAAAAGGGGCCACTTGCTCGGTTAAACGTTCTTCTACTTCTTCTCGAAAGCTAAACTGGTGGTATTGTTTTCGCAATTATTTTGATTTCGTAATGGCCGCCCATACTTTATTTCGCCATAACAGAGAACCCCAGTTCTTGATAATGACAGATTTCTGATCTTGGAATCTGTGATAGTTCCTTCATATTCAGCTTTATTCCAAGATCGGAGTCTTACAAGGATTTACCTAACAAAACTTGTTAAATATCTCCCGTCTGCTGGAACTTCCCGCTTGAGTATCGTAAACTGAAACATGTTGCTGCTGCTGATGGTTGGGGGCAGAAAGGATTCTTCACCGGGATTTGAAAATGAGCGCGGGATGAGTGGTGTTACATTTTCAACCTGAGAGGTCTTGCTTCGAGGGGAAGAGCTATTGAACCGCTAGCCGCAAAGGAATTCGGAAAGAGATCGTCCATGATCGTGAGCTTGAAAGAGAGTGACCTTGGGCATGCGGATCTAGACGGTATATGGGTATTGATTATGTCCTGGCACTTGAAAGTTGAGAAAGAGTCTCAAGGAGACCGGGTCTCAAGACCCAGAGTCCCTCAGCTGTGGTACCTTAGCTTCTAACGAAATGCCCAAGCTAATGGGAGGTCGTCACCGATTTCGTGACCGCGGTTCCCGGGCCGCTTTTTAAACTTCATCACATGATGTCGGCCAGAGCCGCTCGGAACTGGACGAGAGTCTATCGCTTAGCCTCCTGCCTCTTTTGTACCAATCAACATGGCCACTTCGTTATCGATTTGCCTTCAAATAAACAAATATCTTTGCAATGGCGGGTCCGGAAGATACAAGAGATCTCCGGCAAGCGGAGATTTTTTCTATCGGTAAGCACCGAGAAAGGCTATATTCTTGTGCACCTTGAAGGTGGGATGTAGGACATAAATAAGCTCGACTCTACCCCTACATCAGAATCACACTGCACAACAAACAAACCTCAGTATCACATCAGAAAACTGATCAACAGTATTCCCTTCACAATGGCTATCAAGTCCCTCGATATCAGACCCCTCAACGTCCACTCGACCTCCTCGGTCGACTTTGGAGTCGAAATCGAAAATGTTGACCTCGAAAACTTGACTGAAGAGGACTTCAACATTATCAAGACTGCTTTGTACAATTCGCACGTCGCTGTCATTAAGAACCAAGATGGTCTCTCCCCCAAGGCACAATACGAGCTCACGAAACGCTTTGATCCTGCTTCAGACAACTATGGGCATGGAAAGACTCTCGATGCCAAACGATCCGTCCTCCACCCAGATCTTAAGACAATCCCACACCAACCACAAGTCCAGGTGATTGGAAACGGTTACTACGAAGAATATGAGGGATTGAAGAAAATGTAAGCATAGCCCTATTATTTCTCAGACATTTCTCGAAGCAACAGAAACTAACCTGCCCCTCTTTAGCACCCTCACCCACCCCCACCACAAGAAATTCCACAAGGACGCAATCCCCGAGAAGGACGATTTGGATGCGACACGATTCTTCAGATGGCACATGGATGCAGCATTGTATGCCCTCAACCCACCAAAGGTCACCTCTCTTATGGCTGTGAAAGTCCCCGAGGGCAGACGCCAGACCTTGCGATACGATGATGGAACAGATGAAGAGATGGACGTGCCACTGGGCACAACCGCATTTGTTTCCGGACAAAACATGTATAACATCTTGAGCGAGGAAGACAAGAAATTCGTTCGAGAAGCCAAGGTTGAATATGCTGCCCACCCATATGTTTGGATGTCTCCCGCCAAGAGCCGCTCTGATGGTTTGGGCATGGTTTCCGAAGGTCTCGAACTCCCAAGTTCCGATTTGCCACCTATCAATGAGAAGGATATCAAGATCCTTCCCATGTGCTATAAGAACCCGCAGACTGGAAATTTGGCGCTTCAAATCCACCCAAGTGCCATCAAGGCTATTCATCTACCAAATGGCGAAGTCATGACCGACTTGAAGGAGGTGCGGGATCTTGTCCATCGCCTTCAACGACCTGGAATCTCACCACAATACGTGTATCCACACGATTGGGTCGAGGGTGATCTCGTTCTCTTCAATAATCAAGGTGTACTTCACACTGTGGTCGGGGCTTTCACTCCTGAAGAGAAGAGATTGTTCAGACAGTGCAACATGGCTTCCAGCGAGGGTGTCTTGGGACCAGATGACAAACTCTACTAAGCCTTCAGTTTGATCTCAAGATCTGTGCGGCGAAGAACAATGTTCTGAATTTATTTTCTTCATTTTATCTGCATTTGCGTTCTTGCTAAGGGAGCAATTACGAACTCGGCGCATCTAAGCCTCCTGGAGGAACTCGGCGTAACAAGCGTATACCCATTGATTTTTGCTTTAGTTGCGGTATTCAAGACGTAGATGAAAATAAAAAAATCTTGCTTTTACCAGTCATGATCAGATATATTGAGTGAAATTTGGATCTTGGATTGAAAATTCTCCCCGTGTGTCCCCATCGTAATAAACAAAGTACAAAAATAGACGAAGTCGAAAATAAAATATTACAAGAGAATTGAATAAAACACGTTCCCCACCAGGCCTTTCCTGACCTGATTCTAAATTGAGCCCATCCGGGCCTTGATACCCATCCCATACCCATCCCATAATTTCATAAAACATCATTCATACCCTGTATTCAAACAAAACCAACCACTTCGATACTTGTTGAAATCATTGCCTCTTACACCAATTGTGCTTTAGGCAATAGCGAAGCATCCGCTTCGGCCACTGGGGATGCCTTCCGTTTGTGACCTCCTTTGAGGTTGAAATTGCCAGCTACTCCTGTACCATCAAATTGAGGGGAGGCTTCGCGTTTGTGTCCTCCTTTGAGTGAGAAGCTACCTGCTGCCCCGGTATTGTCTACTAACGGGGAATGGGAAGCTTCGCGTTTGCGTCCTCCTTTGAGGTTGAAATTGCCTGCTACTCCAGTGCCATCGAATGCTGGGGAGGCTTCGCGCTTGTGGCCTCCTTTGAGGTTGAAGTTGCCTGCTACACGAGTACCATCAAATTGTGCCTCTCTTTTGATGAAATCGATGGGGTCTAAGATGGTGGTGCTTGAAATAGGGATTGCTGCTGCGAGAGTGAAGGATATGATGAGGGGAGCGAGGAAGAGGCTGAGGTTGAGGCGGACCATGGTTGCTGTAGTGGAGATTTTGAGGGGATTTTGAGGGCAAAGCGGTTGAGGAAAGACGTTGATGGATGGAGATACGAGTGATTCCAGACTATGATGAGAATGGTTGAGGTATGAGGAAGTGGCGAGAGAAATTGATATGTATATGAAGGGGAGACTTTTGAAGACAGAAGATGAAGTCGAAGCTGCTGGTTGACCTAAGTGAACTATCACAGAATCCTCTCAACATTTATACCAGCCGAACTCTGATATGAAAGGAAAAGAGACAGAAAATAGAAACTATAGACATAAACAGAAAATAAAAACAATGTCACGAAAGCTATTTTGAAATCCGGCTCCAAAGAATCGAAATTTCAATCCTAAGGAAAACGGAACTCGAGCCTGCCGAATATTGCGTGAACTTTCAGCTACAGACAGCGGTACATGAATAGCCCAGAGGTACAGAATCACGAGCGATGGATTTGACTCCATACCCAGCTCGCGGAAGACTATCCAATCGCGGTCGTCTCCTCCAATAACGCGCGAGGCCGCTTCATACCGAGAAACCTTGTTTCGACGAATAAACTGCAGAATAAAGGCGCAGAAGTTAAAAGTATGACAATCAGCACTTGCATTCATGGTTAATTCGCAGGCGGTATTGGGTCTGGAGAGGGTAGTGATGAAGAACGGAAGGTCTTGAGGAGGGCGAGCCGCGATATTTTTGGAATTTAAAAATGGAGCTAGCGCGATTTGGTTGGCCAGCTCCGAGCCACTCGGTGTGGCTTAAAATAAACGCTGCTGCGCTCAATAAGCGAGCGCTTTCACGACCGCGTGGAGTTTGACCCGGATACAGTTTCTTTAGCCAAGGCCAAACGACCAATCCTGAGGGACCAGATAATTTGGAGTTGAGAAGTGGATTGCTCCCGGAATCGCGATCTCGGATCGAAAAGGATGACAAGCAAAAGACCTGGGATGGCAGCGTGGATTGACTTCCGCGTTCTGGGGTACAGCCCACAGGGGGTTTTCTGTCATCAGCCTCGTCTCCTCGCATTCCAGAATCTCACCACAGAAGGATACTGGTAACTCCTTTTATCTGACACTGTGGCTCGAAGGACAACATTTGCGTGTCACTCGAACGCGCTGCCTTTTCCTCCATACAAATCGTCGAATCCAACTCGACTTGACACATTTTGCGACTTGTGTGAAAGAACTTTGGAACGACTGCAGCTACTGCGCTCGCTTTAGAAGGTGTCAAGTTCTATGGGAAATCTCCAATCACTCCATACTGGCAGCGCAATAAGGTATGCACAACGCGGCCATGTTTCATGCACTCATCTCCTCATTCGTTCCCCTTTTCGTACAGCCTTATGCAGGATTGCCTGATGCACCTGGCATTTGTCACTCTTGCATGTTTCGAAACAAACGACCGTTCCTTTACCACACTCCTATCCCGTGTTTTTCCTATCGATACGAGTATATCATCAATATTACCCTCAACAGTTTTACGTAATTGAAGGCGATATTGGTGTGATTTGGATGCTATGGCGCTCGACTCCAGTTGAGCTCAATATATCTTCTTGGAACGCGATATTGTCGATTTCGGCTCGAACTTCGAGCTTAATATCCGTTGTATAAGACGATGTTGGTGGCTCTGGGCTCCAGATTTGTATACAAATTAGAAGACGATCTTGGTGTTGTTTTGATATCTTGTCCGACTTCAAATTTGAGAACGAAACTTACGTACTAGAAGGCGATATTATTCTCTCATATACGCAATGGGCAACGATGTTGGTGGCTTTCGGCTCCAATGGTGTCTAAAATTGGAAGGCGATATTGATGTTATTTTGCTATCATGCTCAACTGCGAACTTGAGGTCAATATCACCGAGTAGAAGGCAATATTAGTGTTATTCCACTTTCTCGCATTCGGTTCCAGATTTGCCTTGGATTGGAGCCGTAGATGAAAGCCCTCTGTCTTTTTTCCATCTCTCAGCTTGCAAAGTTTATGTAGTGAATTTTGCAATGCCAACTCTTGTGGCCGACGCAGTAAATCGCACCTGCCTATCCTTACATTTTGCCAGATATCTCGGGCAATTTAAATCAATTACTCTAGTCACTTGGGACAATTGAAATTATTCTCCTCAATAATTAGATAGGCAGGTACGAACCTCCTATTCACTGCAGCTTTTATTGTCCACCGCGAGACAATCCGTTTACATGTCAAAAGTTATGATAGATGATTTGTTCATTTCTCTCGTTTCCTGGGTTTGGACCAAGTTGTATATACAATACATGCCAATCTCACTAGCTATGCCCCGTCTAAAAATGATCATTTGTACAGTCCAGCAGGCCAAAAAGGGCAATTGCTTCAAACTCCTCGCTCAAAAATGCCCAATTTCCCAATATTCACAAAGTTACAACCCCGAACCCCCCAAAATGCGCCATATCCAAGAAATGCACCTCCCAATTCTCATCTAAAAATACAAGTCCCATTTCCTAATCATAACAAGTCGAGAAGCCATCTGATGAACACCTTCCATGTCTCTGGCTAAAACCAGAATTCTTATTCACCTGCGTAACTACGATGCTGAATATTATCGATGGAATGATAAGGAGAACGATCACACCGACACCGATGCAGATGTATGCTCCCCGTCGATTCTGTCTTTGTCGTATCTGTAACATTGGTCCGTTTTGCTTGTAGGGTGCTGGTAATGGTTGTTGGAAGCCTGAGCCCGAGGGTGGCATGTAGGGGGGCGGTGGTGCGGCTTCTGTGTAGGGTGTGTTGTAGAGGGGGAGCTGGTGTTTGTTAGTTTGGGTTGAATGAGGATTGGACGATGGAAAACGTACCATAGGAGTACTTCTGTCGTGATTTGATAGTTTTGCTGCTGGTGGAGGTGCGAAGACCTGTTGGTGTGTGTCTACGTCCGCCATTGCTATGTTTGGCTAGAGAGGGAGTGTCTATTTTGTGGCGACGAAGACGATCCCGAATAGTACTCGATCGAAGATTGTATTTAGCGAGTGTTTTATTTTATTCAAGTCCGGTTATGAGGATAGAACTTCTGGCTGATCAAGTGGTTTGCTGAAGAGTTTGTTTTGTTTTGTTCAATTTATCGTTGTACAAAGAAGGAAAGTCCCCGAAGGAGGTGCAGGTCATCTTGTTATATCATCATTCACATCCTTACGGCACACGAAAAGGGCACTACACTACCTAGCCGCAGTTGGGTGGCCATGCCATGTTTTATGTGAAGCGTTGTTGGAGGAATGGCCCCCATTTTCTCGGAGGCCCATAGAAGGAAGGCTGCAATTTGGTTGTGTTACTGCGGCATCGCTTAATGCCGATCTGATGTAAGTTGCCAGGGGTTGGGGTATTGTGGCTATCACGTGCGTGGC
>LLCD01001313.1:0-11550 GCA_001414355.1 Hymenoscyphus salicellus
AGATAGTACGTCTGACAAAGACAACACGTCTGACGGTCATAACCGTAACATTAAAACTAGTAACTTTTAGTAAAAAGTACTAGAAAACTAGAGAATTCTTAGAAAGCTACTCTTTCAAACTATTATAACTTTAGAGGACCTTTATTAAATTACTTTCTTTTTTTAATATATACTATTTTTAAACCTATATAATTCTTTACTAAGAACTATTAACTATAAATACAAAATCCAGGTAGGGTAAGCGGAGGGGGTCTTTCTCGTGTTGAAGATGTTAAATCATAGTCGCTGTCACTTTCTTGAGAATCTTTTACCACTTTTCAAATTTTATTTGTTGGCTTGACAAGAGAGCTCTGGGAACGGAACGCAGTATTCGTGTTGAGTCTTTGGTTGGAATATTCTCGGAAAGGTAGTTGGCATCAGGTGTGTATTCTTTAGAACTTTCAACGTCATCTTCATCGTAGATGTCCCCGTCTTTCTCCCTTTCGAATATATTTCGAGGTTTCTTGTTCTTGGTGGCTTCCTTCCGTCGAGAATTCCTCAGGCACATCTGTAAAAGACATCTCAACTTCGCATTGTCTTGGTGGGAACTGTTCTGAGGATTGATATCCTCATTTCTCTGTTTTTCTACGGAGTGGGATCGAGTATGAGGGAGTGCAATGTTTCTGCAAGACTCGTGCTCATATTCCCTTCCAGGGCGCAGCACCGCAATATCTCTTTTCTATCCACCTAAGAAGCCATTGGTCGTAACCATCAAAACTGAGATAATACTTCCATCTCGAAAGGGAGTGTATTTTACGCATCTCGTGGCCTTTATACTGTCCACCCATATGGTATAGCTTATCGGGCTGCGAGTGGAAATTTACCCTGGGTATAATCCTTCGGACCGTTTAGGCTGCATTGATCAATCAGCACACCCAGAACCGGAACATCTAGGGTAAGGCATCATACATTCTCATTTGGGTTGGGAAGAGTTCCCCAATGTCCCTTGAGTATCTCTTGACAGTATCGATCCACCAGCTCGTCAATTCTCTTCTCGTCCTTGTGTTTCCCGTACTACATTATTGTCGCTCTAGGCTCATCGTTGGGCTCCGCTTCGTGATTCGACATTTCGACCGATTTCGTTACATATACGGAACGGAGAACAGCCGAAAAGCTTATCGTTCATAAGTTTTCAATCACAAATCACCTAAATATTTAAAGTCCTAGTGCCTAGAGAGCTATTCTCAACGGTTTTATTGGTTAAGTGCGACTTATATACCTAACTGCCTATTTTAATTCCTTATAAACCTTCATTTTGTATATAATAAGGCTAATAATAGGAAAGTTGTTAAGACAACTCCCTATTAGATGTGTGGCAACAGATTTATAAAGAAGAAGGAAGAAGAGGAAGAGGGAAGAGTGAAAAGGGGTGATTAGGCTTGCTAGGTACTATACTATATTAGGTATTTCGTGTAACATTTCCCGTGCATTTTCCTCTCTGTTTTAGGAAAGGCGCCTGTCTTAAGCAAGACACAAACGCCCTATGTAATCTCCCACTTTCTTATTGCAATTTAATCTTTCTTCTCCTTCTTCTCCTCCTTCTTCCACTTGAAAGTAGTAGGTAGACGCAAAGTAGAAGTTATAGAGAAGCGTAGAAGCGTAGAAGCGTAGAAGTAGAAGTAGAAGTAGAAGAATGTAGGAAGCAGGGGTCTAAAATAGGGCGGCTACACAGTTTGGTTCTCTAGAAGTACTTAATTAGGGTATGTAACATATTTATAATTAAAAGCTTATAAGAGATAAGCCTTTTAGCTGTTTTGCGTTCCGCATACGTGTAATTCGTGCATATATGCTAGTGGTTGAGGATAAAGGGAGATGTTTGTGTATCGCGATGACGGCCATTCTAGTTAGTGCTCTCAATAGATAGTTATTTAGTGAATTGTCTTATCCAATCCAGTAGTAAATCGAACTATCTAATGGATTTTGGATATCCATAGATTTTAATTTTCAGACCTGTAAATGGTTAATATAATGAAAAGTAGTACTGGCTCAGAAGCTCGGAACCTTAAAGTAGGACAATTAATTTCCTTCTGAACAAAAGGGGTAAATTTATACTGTTTTTTATAGAGGGTGCATTTTATACAAGCCTTTATACAGATTTATGCAAACAATACCCCTATACGATTTTGGATAACCGACTGAAATCTATAGATACTATAATTGAATTATCCATTGGATTAGATATCTATAGATATTTCAAATCGATATATCTATGGATAATCCAGTGAATATATCCATTGGATAATTATCTATTGAGAGCACTGATTCTAGTACTGCTTCTTCGCTATCTAATTGAAGGACAACAAAGTGATCTTAGGATGTAAAAGAGTCTAGAAGACTCGGGGAGATTAGAAGGCGTGCAAATGGAAACTAGGGCTTAGGGTTAGGACAAGATGGGGCAAATAGATTCTGCCGGCAGAAAATAGAAGGGGCTAGGGTGATAAATCACAATATGCTTTATTCTCATTTCTCTTTAGGAACTAATTCCTTATGTAGAATTGGCTATTTCGAGACACTTAATGTATTTAGTCTTGCTACGCTATTACCAGTAGTCCTAATAACTCGTATATCTGAACCTAAGTTAGATTTTCATCGTTATTCTTTTAATTTGGACGGGCCTATGCTAATAATAAGTGATCTCAGAACCTAGAATTTATGTATATGGGCCCAAGGCTACTTATTTTTCTTCACATCACGACTCCGCCTTCATGTATTATTTAAAAATTCTGAATAAATGAGATTTTCGCTGGAAATGAGTGTTCTGTTGCCTACGATGGATAAATAGTTTGATAACTTTGTCATATAGTAGAGAGTTTTACTAGCACAAGAAAGTTTCAATTGGGTAACGGGGTTCTCCCCGCATGGCGTTACGGTGACCCGAAACAGTGAGAGGTCATATATAGCTGAATTGCCCTAATTCAAATTCATTTCTCTATTTTAACTTCTTTTAGAATAGTAGTGCAAACGTATGAGGTTCTAGGTACAGGGCCTCATCCTTATAAAGTTTACTACTATATTTGCTTTTTCTCAATGGAAGGATGCTTAACATAACTTGAAAACTCGAAAGAGATTGGATTTTAATACGATGATCAAATCAGTGTTACTAGACAAAATAAGTGCACTTTGGGGTCTTACTACAGTTAGAGCCGACCGCGCTCAAGTTAAGATCACGTAAGTGTGCTATAATGTATGAGTGATTCTTAGCTAGCCTTGATTAAGCGAGAATACGTTTTCTACCGGTCGTCCTCAAATTGGTTTCATGAATGTTTACTCCTATTGTGTGACTTAAAATACGATAGGTCACGGCCCCAAGTCTCATACGCACAGTACTATAGAAAGCTTCATACATTTTTCACTCTCAAATGGTTGTGTTTAAGTTTCCCCAAAGATGCTTTTGGAGGTCCCACCAAGAACTCAAAAGTGGAGCCCTGGAAGGAACGGGCCCTCAAGGACTGAACGAGGTTACTTATTCACTACCAAGTTTGATGTCTATCACGAGACTGGCTTTGCATATTACTCCATGGAACCCCCATCATATAGAACTAAGTCCTTTCAAATAGCATCAATGCACATTGGAACATCAAAAATCAGTTCAAGTATTCAAGTATTCAATTGTTTCATTATCTAATTTCTTCGTTATGTCTTTGTGTTCTCTCTATTTGAATTGGCATCTCTAAATACTATCCAATTACCATGCCATCCAAAATGTAGAACGAAGGTGAACAAAATCAAGTCAGCCGCCACCATGAACGCCAAATATTCCAGTGATATCAAAACGAAATCTGAAAACGACTGTATGATTATTGGATTTTCCCCTCATATTTATCCTCTGTGGTTTTAGGTGTGATGTGGCTTCCCTAGAAAACGAGGAGGTCAGTTATTGTCTATCACAGAATATCTTGGGATAAAGCACAGATTGTTACTCTGACTCATGAAGAGTTGGGATCAAGTGAGATAAAACAAGGCAGAAGGGAAAACCTACATGCCAACCAAAAGTCATTATCACCAGAAACTGCAACATCAGTCCAAAGTGTGCTTCCTTCAAGGATGTAGATTGGGTCTGCACCGCGGATGTTAAGATTGCGAACAGCACCACTACCATCATTAGGTTTCGATTCAGCATCTACAGAATCTTCGTGTCAGAATAGATCCTTGTTCGGGGCAAAGAATCAGGTACTTACAGGCGTTTGTGAAATGTATAGCATGGAACTCAGTCAATGGATTTCCTTCTGGGCTCCAGCTCGCCTTTTCCACAATCCATTCCGCAGATCTTCCTTTGAGTACCCAATTTGGATCCGGGGATTTAACCTGTCGGTCCTGTCGCTGGCAGGTTCGCGGTACAAATCGCGTGGGCTAGACTGCAAGTCCTTTATGGGCACCGGAGAACACTAAGTCACATGCTGTGAACCAAGAGGATAAATGGTATTGAACCATAGAGAAGGAACCCTGAGGGAACCATTCAGTCCAAGCATATGTAGTAACTTGGACATTATCACCTGTCTTTTGCATGTTGATTGAGATGCCGGCCTGGAAAAGTGCTGGAAGGTCTGGTGCACTGCCATCAATTCCAACCCATGGGGCAGTGACATAAAGACCATCACGTGGATTGGGGGGAAGTTCGTATGGTGGTACTGGGTGATGGTGGAGTCAGTACTTGCCTATTAAGCAGGATGTTTGGTGGGATTCAGGGTCGATCCAGATGAGATCCAAGATAATGTTTCGGCACAAAAGAAGTAGAGGATTTGAAGAACAGTGCCCCCGTTAACTTACCTACGAAATACGCTCCAACAAATGTGAAGCGTTCGTTGCTTGGAGGATTGTTATACACAAGTCCAGCCCACTGGTAATTCGAATGTCAATGTTTTTGAATTTCTGGTGGATGATGTGGGGGTTTCAACTCACGTTTCCACTGAACTGACCAATCTCTGCAGCTGGAAGATGGACTACGGGAGCTGGTGCGGGAATGAGAGGGTGGCTTTGATTGATTGCGATACCATGAGCCTGGAGAATATATGTGTGGCGGGTGAGGATGCTGTCACGAGGTCTTGCGGAGATTAGCATGCAGCCGGCAAGGCTCAATAGAAGAGAGAAGGTCTTCATGTTGAGATGGATGTAGTGTGCTCAAGTAGATGGAGAGGGAGAATAGTTAGGGATTGAGGGATTGAGGGATTAAGAAGAAAGCACTTGGTATTGGAGAGAGTGTTTATGGCGAGATGATAGAAGGAATAGGAGACTCCAGAAGTTTACTGAGGGGTATTAAATAGTTCAGATGTTGAATTAGTTCCAGTCAACTGTTAGTTTGATTCACTTACAAGTAAGTAGTAGGGGCAGCAATAATGGGTTATCAAACCCACCAGTAACAAGCTTCAAACGACCCAACCTTCCCCATTTGGAAATTTCCACCACTCACTATCATAAAAACACATCTGGTGATAGACCGAGGATCTACTGCAAACCATGTTGATGTTTCAAAATAAGCGAGTGAATAGACCGAAAGAATGGCCGAGAGCACGCGTCTCTATCAAGTGACGACAATCCATGTAGGGTAACAATTCAGTACACCACTAAGTTTTAATGTCGCTTTACTGCTTTACTATTCGTTTGGCATGCGAATTCATGCCTTGTGAGTGTCAAAGCCCAAGTACAGTTCGAGTGAGTCAATGCTCTTTCTGGGTGCCGTCAAGATGCATTCTCCATCCACAATCCCTTTTTTGATGCGATAGATTTTACAATTCCACCAGCTGAGGCAGTGCTAGATCGCCAATATGATGACAGCGCGTAAGCTTTATCGCTCCCAATCTCATTCCCAGCAAGCTCTCTTGAACTTCGAGCTTCTATTTTTCATTATTTCTCTCCAGTTGAAACATTTGTCTGCGCATGTACAGAATTGGAAACTTTCGAAGCCCTTTTGCTTGGAAAGTAAATATTTTGAGTAGTGTCATCGAAATTGTCAGGCATGTATACTTGGGCTAATATTTAATGAACGCCCTTCAACTCCTTACCACTTTTTTAGTACTAAAATGAAGCGATTACTACCTAAACATATACTTTTCACTTTGTAATTGAATAACAACTACTACACTAAAATAGCTATAAGAAAAACACAGAAAAACAAAGGGGTGCAAGGTGCCTACAAGGAAGACCAAACGTTGTGAGATCCCTGGATAGTAACGTACTATAATTGTTAGTAGAAGTAGATAAGAAAGAGTTATTCTAATAGGCAGGGAGAGATGACGAATCTGTCCCTAGTTTAGAGAGTGGCATTAGGATATTAAGAAGAGAGCACAAGCTTCAATTTCCACTACTTTATATACAATTTCACCTAGATTTGCGTTGTGTACAGGCGACAGTACTATAATAGGGGGGGAGTGAGGGCAACCGAAAAACTGAGCTGAGAGCATTCATTAAATATTAGCCCAAGTACATACAAAGCACGGAAGCAGTTAGAGACTTAGGTTAAGGTATCACATATTCCAACATCGATTTTGCCACAATATATCAATCTCTTTCAGTCACATCATTTCAAGTCGTTACATGCGACTTAGTCTATTTAATATGAGAGAATTTTCCGCCAAACAGGATCATAATATTTTGCATTCCAACGGGAAGAACAATACTCGTACAACGACCTCCCTGTACACTTTTTTTAAGGTGGAGTGCTTTTCGGATGCCTGGTCTAGCATATTAGACGAGTGCACGTATAAGTATTCTGTTGAGGACTAAAAACCGCTTTCAAGTAGTTTACCCTCAAAATGACCTCACTTTCAAAAACGACAAGAGATTCGTACAGTACTCCCCGTCGTATACTTGCGTTTAGGTTGTGCTAAATGACTTGGGACAATGGAAAGTATTGTCCAAGACAATTTGGAAGAATGAGAAGTTCGATTTCTTGATTCTCCCGAACTTCTAGAAAATTGGCGGTCATTATCAAGAGTTTTGCGGGCAATATAACAGAAGACTACCCGAGAGTAGTACTCAAGTCTCTTACACTTGGAAGGGGGGGATTGGGACAGCCTTATTTCCAATTGCTCGAGTAGACCTCGAGTACTTACTGATCTCGTTCAAGGTTGCTTAGGCTACCTTCCAAAGTTACCAGATCACCTCTTAGCAAGAAAGTCACAGTGTAATTTGCAGGTCACATACCAATAACAAAACAAGACGGATCTCTATGACACCACAAAGATCTCGAGTCGCTCGGAATGGAAGTCCCCAGACATACTAATATAAATTCCGACTTACTGAAGCCCCCCACGAGCCGGTTTTGTAGGGCAAAACAAGAGCAAACCTCTTCCCTTCCCCTCATTCCACATCAACCCACAACTCCCTTCTCCATTCCCTACCCCAGAACTTGGATAAAAAAGACAGAAAAGAATTTAGAAGATCGACCACAGCAGGCTATCCAACCATTAGTATCTACTCAAAGTATTTTATCTAGACAGAGTTTCTGTACTTACATTCGAACCTGCGCTCCCGAAAGAAACAGCTTAGCAGGCTATCGCGTTAACCACTCCGCTATATGGCCTATGTTTCCTTATTTAGATATAGAAGAAGTGCTTATTTGAGTCTTTGAGAGAAATTGTGGGGTGGAGGTTGGAAGGAAGGAGCAAGCGCAGTAGTTATTTACCCATTGATATTCCAAGCGGAGAGACTGAGTAAGAGACAGAGTAAACAAACGGAGGAAGTCTATAATAAAGGGTTATTTGAGAGAAAGAAATGAATGTCCATACAGAAAACGGCAGACAAATGGCAATAAGAGCGATAATCCAGCTCCGCCTACCTGTTACCTAAAACCAAACTTGCAACCATTGCATCGCAACTGGAACCAGAATAGTGAAGCAACCTGCTGAGCCGAGAGCTACTCAGCATTCTGAAAGAGCAGTAGAAATACCTAAAGAATATATTATTATCTAAATATAGCTCTTTTAAGTAATGGAACTATTTAAAATATATGTAATTATATAAATAAACCCTTTTTACACAGTAAAACTATTTAAAGTATATATAATCATTTTTATGAAGCTTTCTTAAGCAGTAGAACTACTTAAAGTATCAAACATCTAAAGTTGTCAAGGACCTCGTTTCCGCTGTCGCGTCGAACTAACTTCCGTTTTCCGTAGAGACCGAAAGCGGGTCCAGCTGGGGCTTGGATTTCATTCAAGCTCGCACGCCTTTAATGCTTGTGTCGGGCTGACCTTGACATAAATAGTGGCAGGTGTGGTTGTCAAGATTACCCGTCACGATATATTTTCTTCTTGTCATTGGTGTGTTATACAATGCTGACACCGACAGCACATAATAGACTAGGGGGAAAGATAACTCTTATCGCATTCTGCTTTGAACCCTCTTTGGAAATTATATTTGTGGCACATCTAGCATGTCTAGAATCGAGTTTGTTTTTTTCAACGATGTTACCTGCCTTTGCTATAGTCCTCGGTGACCTCCAACGCCACGAACGACCCCAAGAAGATTCTAAAGACAAGTCTGCGGTCAACAAGTTTACAGAACACCAAGTCTTCGACGAGACGTTCCTCAAGGATCCCAATCATGAGAAATTCGAGCCTTTCATCTTTACGAGCTGGAAATGCTCTCAAGCACCGCCCTGGCTAAACCGTCTACTCATACAGCCATATATACGGCAAACGAAAGATGTGGTCCGAAAACCATCAGATGTCATTTACATCTCACATCTCCTTGTATTGTGCCTAATTGGAGTCCCAAGTCTCATACTGTTATTTGCCCGCTTCAGTTGGATCCACGCAGTCTTGCATGATATCTTTTCTCTATACATCCTTGGTCCGTATACCATCATCATGCACCACCATTTACACGGAAGAGGTATCCTATCTCCTCGCTGGGCCTGGATCGATGCGAGCTTCCTATATCTCATAGGTCCCATGCTGGGCCAGACGTGGAACTCGTTCTATTATCATCACACGCACCATCACGTCGAGGATAACGGTCCAGATGATCTTCGCTATCAGCGGGATTCAACATTCGACATATGTGTTTATCTCGCACGATTTATTCTCCTGAACTCGTTCGAGTTGCCATGGTACTATATCCGAAAGGGTAAACTGGTGATAGGACTCAAATACTTTGGCTGGGAGGTTCTTTCCTTGGGGTTTATCGCTCTTCTGGCGAAGTATAATGCGAGAGCTGCCATGACGGCGTTGGCTTTACCGCTGATACAATGGCGGATTCTGATTATGATGAATAATTCGGGACAACACACATTTGTTGACGAAGAGGAGCCAACATCTAGATTCCGTTCCAGTGTCACTCTCATCGGCGCTGTGGTAAGCTGGATATTTTTATTTATAAATATATACATATTCCGAATCCTCTACTCCAGAACTCTTCTCCCCAACACAAAAACACAATAGGCAAATCGCTATAGCTTGAATGATGGCTATCACACGTCGCATCATCTCGCCCCACGTCGACATTGGTGCGATCACTCATGCGCATTTACCAAAGCCAGGGACAAGTATAGTAGTCAGGAGGCTTTGGCCTTTCAGAATGTCAACTTTATCAGCTTGGCCCTCTTACTCTGCAGAAAAGACTACGAGTATCTTACAGCAGAATGCCTCGTTCCGATTGGAAATCAGGTTGAGCTGACGAAAGAGGAGACTGTCGCTATGCTGAAAAGGAAAACGAGAAGATTCTCTAAGGATATGATAGTACAGAAATTTGGAGGCACGAACGCCTCTTGAGGATGATGCTATGCTATAGACATTGCTGGGTTTGACGTGAATGGTGGCAGTGGCAAATGTGGTTGGCTCGGCTGGGTATTTCAGCAGGAGGGTACAGATTATGGTTTTTGATTAGTTTGCCAATTACGCTGAACAGAGAAGGAATACTTTTTCCAGGAATTAAAATTTGAAGAAGAAGAAAATATGCGCAGGAAAGAATGTTGATATGTCAACTCTTGAGGGAAATGAGAGATGCGGTGGGAGAAGCAATTTAGATGGGAGCGGCGTGATTTTATGATTTAATTAAGGTCAAAACCTTCAAGGAAGCATGGAGATTTCATATTTTCTTATTTATATATAGAGGAAGTGGTTATTTTGGTCTTTCAGAGGGTCCTAGGATTGTGGGGTTTGCTGTTTGTTTGTAGGGTGAGGCACTAGAGGGAAGGAGCAAACGCAGCAGGTATTTACGTACCCAATGATATTCCGAGAGGAAACTGTTGATAGGTACGGTGATATCAGTTATATCAAGCCACTTAAGACATCCGTATGCCCGTCGGGCATACGGATGGAGAAAGAGATTTTCGGTAAATAGATGCGGCAATTGATATTGCGAGATTGTGTGTATATATATATGCCTTTTGCTCTCCTGTAGAGTAAGGCAATGAATTCAAGTCTTTTACTCTTGCCCTCTGAAGTGCAGCATTACAACAGAAACCGGATGGAGTAGAGTAGAGGCCTTGAGTTGAACAGGGCAGCAATGGAATGGAACGGATCTCGAGGTGTTCAACGTCCCCAAAATTCAAAATCCAAAAGAAACCAGAGCTATAATCAGGCAGCCAAGAAAAAAGAACACTGAAATTTCATCAAAACTACCTACAACCAATACCACCACCTTCTATCCCCGTCCCCAAACATCGCAACTCACCCATCACCCACCCCCCAAAGTCCCACCCCAACAGCCCCATCACTCAAAACCTCCACCTCCACCTCATCAACCCCATTCCTCCCCCCAAGTCTCTCAACTATAATCCAAAGTCCCCCCCTCTCCCTCCCACACATCTCCGGACTAACATCCAAATCGCGACTGCGGATCCCCATCGGCGCATCACTAAACTCATCATTATTACTCACATCCAAGATCCTCTTATTCGGTCCCTGTCCCCTCTCAAAGGAAATTTTCAGCAGCGGACGCGAAGGATTAAGTTTCGTGGAATAAGAAGCCGTAGTAGACCTCGCCACAAGTAAAACTTTAGTGAGACGATTGACAGTAAGAGGAGCGAGGAGACGATCGGTATGTTCTTGGAATGTGAGGATTGGGAGACGGGTGGAGAGACGACCTGCTGTTTCGGCGGGGATGGGGAGGACGGTACAAGGTGTGCTGGAGCCGACTCGGAGGGTGAATTTCCCTGTTTGTCCGGCTTCGAAGGTTGAGCAGACAATGGTGTATTTTCCTTTTTCGGCGAGGGGGAGAGAGGCGAGGGCGCAGCCTCGGCGGTAGTCACCTGAGGAGACGAGGATGTCTTTTCCGGTTATTGAGGTTACGCGGGAGCCTGAGGAGTAGACTATTTTGACGTGAACGGCGAGTTCTGGATCGCTGGTCTCGAGGATGAGTGTGAGGGGGGTGGGTGTTGGGATTGCGATGCTGAATTGTGGGTTCAGGGGGTATGTTGCTGCACTTGCGTTTCCGCCTGCAGTACGTGATGTCCATGATCCTGCGTGAGTGGTGAAATGAGGTAGGCTGTCAACGGCAGAAGCTATTTCAAGGGGACTTCTTGAGAAGCAGGAGAGAGTAAAGGAGTATTTTGGAAGAGGGAGACCTTGT
>LLCD01001314.1:0-11547 GCA_001414355.1 Hymenoscyphus salicellus
GATTTGAAAGGGGCATTACTTGATATCTAGGAGAATAAGATCTTAATAGACCTTATTAATAGGTATATTAATACAATTCCAGAGCGTCTTGAAAAGGTTAGATTAAGGAAAGGAGGCCCTTCGGGCTAGTAAATGTATATAAAGCGGCAATAGATTCTATTTCCAGATTAGGCCATAGAATATAGCAGAAAACATAGGGTGCGCGAGACCCACTTGAAACCCCCTTTCGTACTTAAGCTGCGCCAGCGTGTCAATTTCTAGCATGTTCGGTGGCAAGATGGTCTGTACAGAGACAACGTCTACTTCGTACTTCATTACAGGGGTAACAGCTCCGCCAAGCGTCCTAGCAGCTTCCTTTCAATTAGCCATAGACGCTAAGAAAACACCCTTGGCTCTCGGCGTAGCTGTTTCCCCTGTGGCGAAGTACATGATGTCAAAAGAATAGAGCAGAAAAGTATAGAACAGAAGAGGCTTTTACTCTTACTTCTTGGAATTGCTGCATTGCAACACACAGCATGCGAAAACAAGTACTAACAACCTAAGGATGGGTGTATACATGTAGAGCTCTCCACTCCGACTACGATCAGGTAGATCTGTCAAGGAAGAAAATACGCAAGGGAAATTGAGCAGGCTGAGAAATGGAGCCTCTTTTCAAAACATTGTTAGGTCAATGAGCAGAGACCTGCACTCTGAATCATCTTACTACTGCCCTTTACAGAAACAACACCCGGGTGGAAGTGTATTATATAGATTGCTTGTTATAGGGATTTCGGGTTATTTAGGAAAGCATATTTGGACGGTTGTGTATATGTCAGAGAGGCGTTGACTTGATTAACTAGATTGACTACAAGGAGGAAAGAGTTCCAAAGTAGTAAGGTATTTAGGTACAAAACATATAACTTAAATCCGTTGTAAAAAAAGTAGAAAAGCAAGAGTAGCGGCGATGGACCTACAAAGAAATGTTTCAGCGGAACGATTTGATCGAGTTACTAAGTATACAAGGGCACATAATTTTTTAGAGTATTCTGCATTAAATTGGATAATTTACTTGCGGAAAGGGAAACTTCGGAAAATCGAAAAAGTATTATTTTCTGCGTTGTAAGGTTCACAGTAGCACCTTCAACATCTGGATTCCAATCTATTAGTTAAATCGCAGAGGCAAGGCTAGATATTTAGCGCCTCCCATTCCCACACGCCTTCTTCTCACGTCTAAAATTGGGGATAGATGCTTGGCTGTTGACGCCTTGAAAAATAATGAAGATATAGAGGCGGTTGACGAGACAGGAAGGCCTTCACTTAAGGGCGCTGCATTGCACAGTTTTCTGAATATCTTGCTTCTCCTCATAAAAAGAGGGCGCGAATATTAAGGCAAAGGATGACAGGAACAATACAGTACTTTTGGCAGCAATTAAAAGAGGGGAGGAAAAGATTGTCCGAATTCTACTAGACAGCGGCGCTATTACAGCGGCAAGAAACAAGAAAAAGAAGAACCAGACAGCGCTCCATACAGCAGTTTCAGCTAGCGAACAAAATATAATTCAGCTTCTATTAGAGCATGGGACTGACCATTCGAGCAATGATGCTATTCCCTCTCCTGGCGTGAGGAGGAACCTTACTCTTTCTACTAGTTCCTTTCTAGAGCTTGTGAAGTAAAACAGCGAATGTAACTTAGCCGAGCGAACGTGCATGACACAGTTGAAACCAGCAGAGAGAATACTCTTCAACTCCAGAACACGGATTTGTGCCTCAAAAGTCGAAATGCAATGAACAAGACGCTTCGGGGAACAGAGCACGAAACCTGGAAGAATATCTTCTTCTTCAATGCTACGCAATTGTATTCGGACGTGGTCTGTATTGCGCCATATTAATTTCAACTTTTTTTTGTTGAGCTGCGATTGGCATAAAGAAAACATCAGTCTTCAGATTGTGTCTAGTCTGCTTCAAGAAATTGGTGAGTTTGTCGTATCTGGCCTTGGATCACCGACTGTTGGATCATCCATCTTGTTGATAAGCACCACAAGCCTATTAACACCCTGGGTTTTGGCTAACATGGCGTGCTCTCGAGTTTGTCCTCCCTTTTCGAATCCAGTCTCGTACTCTCCATTTCTGGCACTGATGACCAAGATTCCTACAGCTGCCTAAGATGCACCACCAATCATACTTGGTACATATGTCTTGTGTCCTGGTGCATCCACCGTTTCTTTCTCAAAGAAAGCTCTTCTAACTTCAAGAGTTTTACTCTCAGATCTTTCCTCCTTGGCAGGATCCAGTGCCTAAAACAAATACCATGTCTCGCGGTCCATCTCCTTTGCTTCCTTTTTGTTCTTCTCCATCGTCCGCTCATCAACCATAAATGGATCCTCCAAGTGCATATTTTCCAGCATCAACGTGTCCAATGAAAATAATATTGACGTGCTTTGCCGTGAATTTCCTTCGGCGTTTCCTCGTCAATGTCAGCCGCCTGCTCTTTCTCTACAGCATCGGCCGCCCGAGCTGCAGCTGCCCTTGAAGGACTCGATCGCCCCGAAGGCGCTAGATCTAAATCTTCCTTTTCCCCCTTTGTTTGTGTTTTCTCAATTGCCTTCGCTGCGATAACCTTGGGCCCCGCTGCAGCAGTTCCATGCGCATCTTTTTTAGCGGCCGCTGGGGTTGGTGATAGTGTTGAATTGCCGATTAATGATTGATAGAACCTTCGCTTTTGGCTTTGGCGTATCACCTCCGATACTCAAAACATTTGGTACTCCTGCCTTTGTAGTCACTAGCTTGTTGAATTCTGCTGCTCCCGATGAGCCTTCTGCCGGTCGCTTCACAATCGTGGGGGTCTGTCGAGGAGCCGCCTGTGGTGGTGGGGCTACATGTGGTTGTTGGGCATATCCGGCATACTGCTGGTCTGAAAAGGTTAGTTATATAAAGTGAATGAGGCGATATGAAAATGCCGAAAGTAATGTTCGCGACAGGAAGAGACGAATTGAAACTGAAGCCAGTCTCAAAATATGACTCACTATAGCCTTGATTATAGGCTCCGAGAGCTTGATTGTAGCCACCTTGTTAGGGGTATTGCTACTACTCTGCTAACCACCTTATTACCCGCTATTGCTTGCTATATGCTAGTCTATCCGTGCCTAGATCGAGCGAAATGATTTCGTAATGGCCGTCGCGAGGGAGTTTGTTGCGCTATTCGGCGGGAATGGCACCAACTGGCGAGGATTTAGAAATCTTTGCTCAGGAAAACCATAATAGAAAGCTCTGGGATTGAGTACGCACAAGAATGATTTTAGAGTGGCAGTAAAGTATAAAGTGCGAAATGTTGTTGGTGAGGCTGATTTGTAAGTGCCTTCCTCGCAGAGTTGACGCGATGTGATGCCTAGAGAGAGCGCGGGGTGCGCAATCCCGAGCGTCGGTCCCGAGAGCCGAATGCAGGGCCTCAAGTGCACAATGCATGTATCTGGAGCTTGCTACCTTCATTCAAAGAAGGAAGACATGACAAACGCTTCAACGGGCTTGATGGCCCAACACGAACTTGATGACCGAAACCAACACAGGCTTGATGACCGAAACCAACACAGGTTTGATGACCGGAACCAACACAAACTTGATGACCGGAACCAACACACGCTTGATGAACGAACACTAGCCTTGCGGACTAACACACGCTTGCTAGCTTGCTGACTTGATGGTAGACTTGATGGTAGACTCGATAATCGAAAGACTCGATGACAGACTTGGTTGGATAGATAAATGTGGGGTAAGCACCCCATGGAGTGAAATGTCATCCTTCCTTCGCAACACCCCAGCAAAAGCGACAAGGCACAATTGTTGCCCACTTAGAGCCTGTCTGTGCATATGGGAGCAACACGTTGGATGCTGTCAAGTTGGTGGAAATTTTAGTTTCATACTTGTAGATCTTTTTATCTCGCTGGGTTTGGCCGTCAACACAAGTAAATTCTGGATTTGAATCCTCCGATAGATGGGGTCGAGCTTTTCCCACTAGGTGACCCAGTCATAAAAGGAAATTTAAGCGTGACCCCTGCACTGTCGCGCGGCAGTGGGCTCAGCGCTCGGTCGAAAAGTTAAGGTAGCGTCTTCTCACGGCAAACTCCTACTTAAAATCGCTCTTGCCTCCTACCCTCCCACCCGAAGTCCATCAAGCTAATCGTACAAAGTTATACACCCAATCATAATTCCATTTCCAGACATCAA
This sequence comes from Hymenoscyphus salicellus, assembly GCA_001414355.1. Classification (NCBI taxonomy): domain Eukaryota; kingdom Fungi; phylum Ascomycota; class Leotiomycetes; order Helotiales; family Helotiaceae; genus Hymenoscyphus; species Hymenoscyphus salicellus. The sequence continues at coordinate 4,201 of LLCD01001314.1, forward strand.
AGACCCCAAGTATAGTCTTATGAGAGATATATAGCAAGTTATCTCGTTGTTATTCTTCTCTTTACTCTCCATCTGGCGCGCCTCATATTATAATGCCTTGCTCTAAAATCTATTAGAGCAACGCGTGACAAGAGCGACAGGCTTTCTAATGTGCGAAAGGGTCTAGAACAATTATATCTATTATTCCAGCAAGAGAAATTCGGTGCTTATTCTCCCAAATGCTCTCAGATTCTTGCCATTTCACTTTCCGCAATAAGAAAATACCCAACTAACCTCTTCTTTCTATCAGTACTGCCCTCGGCCACCCACCCATTGACCAAAAGTTACCAACTCTTGCACAATTAACCAACGTTTACCGCAAGCGGAAATACCCTAAGGATCCTTACTCACTCAAGGCGAGCAATCTCGAAGCTCTTACAACAGAATTTTTAGATGAGAACACGACTATGTTTAAGCGGTCAGAGACGGCGGAAAAATCGGGATACCCAATCTACCCTCAAGATACGAAAAGGTAAGTCATTACCAGGATTACGATATCGTTTCGGGTAGCTAATTGGATTCCGAAGGATCGTCGACCTTCTATTCTAATTAATATCTACTCAGGTGTACAACTAGAAAAGAAACCATAAAAAATACAACAGAGAACTGTAAGTCATTAATCACTCACCACCGCCAATAGGTACATATGGATTGTCCGAACGTTTTAAAGAATAACGAAATCTAAATATTAATTACTAAAACCAAATTCAAACAATATAAAATATTATGCGATTTAGGTTCGAATAATCAGTGTTTTTTTTCTCGAAATATTCTAGGTACAAGGTCTTTCTACGTGCCACAAACACCTACCGATACTAGTGCTTGTGATTTTTTCTGACTAAATACAGTAAACTCGAGGAAGATGATAGCTGGAAAACTGCCAGGAAACCAAAGGACCCGGCCTACGACATAAAACTCGCAAGAGCACCCCTACCTAATCCTAAAATTCTCCATGATGGTTCTAGACGTATCGGTTCGAGTAGCAAGCGGGGACTTGGCTCCAGCAACACTCCGGGCAGACAACACACAGACAAGCGAGCAAGACTTGATCAACCAAAATCTTCAAACGGCCAATCAAAGACTCAATCACCTCTAAAGAAGGCCCAACCAAATCCGAACGGAACCATTACCCTGAGCAATAGTTCTAGCAGCCACGGTAGACCTAGGAGAGTAATCAAACCTCGCTCTTGTAATGATCTTTATCCGGTCCCTAGTGAGGATGCCTTCCGAATCGTCGTCGACGGGGAAGGAAGAAAGGCTATCAGAACACCATCCTCCAATTCGAGAACCTCTCTTCCAGCAAACACTTCAAAGATTTCCTTAGGTGGTAGTCGTGCTACCACGGCTACGCCTCTCGATTCTTCCGCTCCTTTCCCCTCTCCGTGTTCCGTCAGTAGACAAGGCGCTTTCATGCCTCTCACTAAGCCTGCCCCGACTAATAAATCTCCAGCTTATGGTCAACCAAAAGCTGTTAATCTAGACGTAATGAGAATTCTTAGCGCTTTTTACTCAACACCTGTTCGATCAACCTCCAACGCAGGCCGTAAATCCACCGCTGCTCTCAAATTCGCCATCCAAGATGAAACAGGAGTTCCCGACAATAAACCTTCCAGTCTCCTTTCTAAGAAGCAGATCTACGAGTTGTCCATCGATGACCTTTTCCAAACCGTTGCTAATAAATCTGGTATGCCCGAGGCTAGTCTTTACCAGCTTACTTTAAGATGTCAGTAGGAGCCGGCGAATTTCATTGTTACAAAGTGCGAGAGAGAGGAGCCGTGGAAGAGACAGAAGAAGAAGTTGAATTCAGTGTTTGTAGGTGCACAGGCGGAGTTTGTAGAGGATGATAAGTTTAAGGTTTAGGTGCTTTGTAGAGATCGGGTTACGAAGAAGAAGATGAAGAGTAATGGGGGAGGAGGAAGAGAAGGATGATAATTAATTATACTAACACCGTTGGTACAAAAACGACATTAGTAAGATATTCTTCGATACAACACGTCTTGTAGGGAATGATAACAATTCCGGACTATGTTTTTCTCAGTTTACCTCGTAATTTTTCTCTCTTTACAAACACAAGCGATGTATCATCAGATTAAATGTGGTCGAGGTGCTATATAGTACTATAGATTTAGTTAATCGCAAATCGGGCGGCAACTTTTTTAAGATTCGTCAATCCACTCTTTCTCCATCGCCTCATCGTGCCCACGACTGGGATTAGGCTTGCTTAGGGCGGACCTTGCTTTGATTCGCTGTATATAACGCGAGTCCCTCGTACTCTCTTCCTTCTGTAGCTTTGAATTATCAATTCTACTCTTTATAACCTTCGCGCTGTAGCCCCAGGTCCATGTTGCCACACTACCTGCCTTAACTCCACCATCTACCGCAACTATCTATATTAACATACCTTAAACTACCTTAGCTCTACCTCTACTCTCAACACCGCGGTTATGGCTACACAAGAACAATATTGAGTAGAGGGATTAAAACAACAAGGATAGAAGGCTTTCAACAATAGGAACCTTTCTCAAGTACTAGAGCTGTATACTTCTGCTCAACAGATTTCAATAGAGTATCGCCTCCAAGAAAACCTTAGGGTATACTTCACTTTAATACTCTTTCTTTAATAGATACAGTCATATCCATTATTTCAACAGTAATTAACAATTTTGTCCCTTAATTAATTTTTATACTAAAAATGTCCCTTCAATCTTCGATTTATACCTAATTTATCCCCTAAATTTTTAAGGGACATTTTAGTCACAAATTAAGGGACATTTTAGTCATAAAATAAGGGACATTTTAGTCAGTCAATATTCACTGTTTTACTCTTTCCTTTTCTCAAGGATGTCCCGCCGACCTTGAAGAACCTCAACCCGCAGCCCCAGTGATAGATCCCGATCATGAATGGGAAATCCGCGAAATCACTGGCCAGAAAATGGTTGGCCGTGAAAGGTACTTTCAGGTGGAATGGAAGAAGACGTGGATGCCTGAATCTGAACTGGCTACAGCCAAGGAAATGCTGGATACCTTCATTACGGGAGCTGGGAGGAAGCGACCTCAGAAACGGGGTCGGCTGGCTACTGGATTGGTTGGTGAAGAAGAGCCAAAGAAGCGGCGTGGCCGACCTCGGAAGCAGACGTGAGGCACTCATTTTTCTGTAGACACGTCACAACGTGGGAGCAGGTATAGCAGAGGGAAGCAGGGTTGAAGGGAATCTGCTGCATGCATAAGAGAATAATGAATCATTTGATTTTCTCTTCGCGGTGCCCTAGTCCCGGCTTAGCATACAAACAAAACTTATGCCAAGTATTAGTAACAATTCAAGTATTTATTTCGTTTACCAAATCACTCAGCTTCTGCCGTCTAATTCCCTCCCCGCTTGAAATTGTTCCAAAACAGTCGCTTACATTAACCCAACTACAGGTTTGCACAGATTCAGCAAAGAAGCTTGCTAAGGTGGTTAGGTAGAGACGGGAGAAGCGGTTCAAAATCCTGATCAAAACTAACAGGCAACTAAACAGAAGAAAGATACTAGACATTAGGCACTAGCAATAAGCCGTACGAACCGTGGGAGAAGTTTCTTTCAGTTCCAAACAAGACTTGGTCAAAGCATGTACGAGTATGTGCTTAGCCTTCTTGCAGATTCCGAAGCAATCCCTATCTTACGGGCACGGGAACGGATCGGGAATCTGAAACTCGGGAATTGATATTTCATCACCGCTCTCTAAGGCGAAAGAGGACTATCCACATACAAATTCGTTTGCAGAGCCTGTCGAGCCTGATTTGCTTTACTAAGGCCTCGGCTGAAGTAGCAAACGTAGGGTTCTTAACAATATTAATACATATCAATTTCCAGATTCTCTGATCATCCCTTCCTAATCTATACCTTATGATAGTATCAAAGACCGCAACGACACCACGCAATTCTTCAACTCCAAACTCATGTATTTGAGATCTGGACAACCACACTAAACCTGTGAGCATTATCGACAAGACGCTTACAGTAACACGATAGATGCCTAACAATTGACAGCCCGTCGGTACTCGAAGCACGACATCGATCCGATATCTAAATTAGCAATCGTCCCTCTATGTAAAAAGAATGGCATGCATAGAGATCAAGGGGAGTGTTCTCAGCACGCCTTTCAACACTTTTGCAACGTCGTAAGTATTCCGGCTTACCGACCGCCATTTTACTGAAGATGACGGCAGGCTTCTTCCCCTCTATTCTGGACCCGAAGTTGAGATCCGCATTGGATCTGCCAGTCATGAATACAGACTCTCGAAAGCCCTCCTCTGTACGCAGGTCCCATACTTTGCAGCTATGTTCCAAGAAGAACGCTTTGAGGAGGGTGTCAAGCTGTCGGCTACACTAGAGGAGATGGATGGTGTGGTTTCAACTCGAAGCTTCGAAATGCTAGTGCAGTGGGTGTACCATAACCGTATCGTCTTTGGCGACTCAACTCCTGTCGAAGCGATTGCTGCATCAATCGAATTTGCTAGGCTCGCGGAAATGTGCTGTATTACGGGCTTGGAGTCACTGATAGCAGAACACATCAAACAGATCATCATCGCCAACAAGCCTGCTCTAAAAAGCGTTTTTACCTCTCCACCAGACGAACACACCTACCGACTCACGCTTGAGCACATTAACTCAGGTGTGCTTTTGCCAGAAGGACATTCTGTACGGAAGATGCTTGCATCAGCAGTGGTTAAAGGATATCTTCTTCGTGACAACGGTCAGTTTTTCGAGGATATCCAAGGGCTACCAGATTTTGCGGTCGATCTCCTAAGAGAGGTGAAAGTTGCTCTTGACACTCTTGAAGCAGAGAAGCGGGGTATGACGTTTAAAGACCCGTTTAGTGGGCGGAGGATAAACCTGATAGATGGATATTGAGGTACGGTTCGGATGCGGAACGTTTGGGCTTTGAACAAGATCTCGTGAAGCCAAGGCTTTGTAAAACTAGTCAATCATGAGATCCCTGACATAGCAATCCAGAATGTTTTTGAATGGTTTCGTTGACTCTGTTCTCTGGTTTGAATACTCGATGCTCATACAGCAGAATCGGGACTTCTTTAGACTCCCAACAGAAAACAAGAAAAGACACGCCTAGTATAGCGTGACGGGGCGGGGCTTTCTGCTGTATATATAGTGGCCTTTTCCCCGATTACTGCCAGCTATCTCGTCCGTTCCTGCTGAGTGCCCAGGCCCGAATCTCTCAATACAATATGCCATATCCACGCTACGGTCTTGTGGCCAGATGTAAGGCTGTGATCTCCAGCAGATACTGGCACCCCTTTCAGTAAGAGGAGTGCCAAAAGAGTAGTCTCCAGGTCGCTGCATTGACAGACGCAAAGGGGATGGCTCCTGTAGTTATTTTATTAGATGAATCGGTCCTTTCCTCCTGCCTCACATAGTTTGCGGCCCATTATCGAGCTCGCTGGCTACACTTACAGCTGTGTCGCGTCATCCTGTTTTTAGCAGGTCTGTCTTGGAAGTTGTCTATGTCTGCAACCAATATCAATTCGTTAAAACACTTCCGGAGTACAAAGAGGCATTGCGCAGAGAGCGTAGATTCGGAGAACCGAAGTTCGAAGAGGAGAATCTGGATCTAAAGACAGCGTTTTCTCGATATCGTCAGACCTATAACGACCAGACCACGATGGTAAACTCTGGCGAGGTCATAGCTTGTCTTTGCTCCGCTTTGATGCGGATGCCACATGTCGAGAAAATTACAATCTCGCCGAACTTCGACTGTTACCTAGATAGTCACCGCTTTTCGACATATTTTCTGGAGCCTGCTCCAGCATATAACGAAGCATTCCTCCTTATGGCACGCGTTTTGTCGCTCACGGGCACGAATATTCGAGACCTCGACATTGAAAAAGATTATTCCAGCCGTGACCCAGCAGGTGTGAATGGAGCGCTGTTTCGAGTAGAGGGGGCGCAAAGCATTTGGTGAAAACTCTGCAACGTAGCTCCAGAGGTGTCGAAAGGATGCCCAAGGGCTCGAGAATGCGCGCCGCGGGCGCTTGAGGATGTCTTTCGCGGTATTCAAGGTTGTCTTTGATGGCTAGGGCATAGGAGTCAGTTGTTCTGATTAAGTGAAAGGGCACGGATGTTATAACCATCTTTGCGAATTCTGCTGGTCCCGTGATCTCAGTCGCTTCCATCGATTCCAGCTAGTTTTCAATCCCACCCAGTTCAATTCGACCACCAACATGGACATTGGCCAACGTTATGCAGTCTGTACCTGTCATCCAAACGACCTCCAGGATTCTCCAAATAAAGGAATTGAGGTCACATACGGTTCATGCGCCAGAAATTGCGCCTTCTGCGCGAATGTAAAGTGTGTTGACATAACTAGCGGTAGATTCCTTTGCTGGGATCAAAGCGAGTGCAAGTAAATACGTGAAGGGGACTGACTTCGCGAGGAGGTCCCTTTAAAGGGCATTGGAGCCTAACTGCACCGGGTCTTTTCGGCCAGTACCGCATCGCATTCATGCCCCACCACTTTGCAAAACCCCGCATGCCAAACTTCTTCCTGCAAATTCAACCTCTTGAATTGCAAGCAAGATACTAGATGCCATCCAGTATTTGTTTCAAGCATAAATAATGAATCAGTTAACTTGCTCGACCAGCTCCGCTAATAGACTTCATCCCACCACAAGCTGAGGGGACAGCAGCGGCCCATTGCGCATGAAAGACCGGCTTATTTATCTGGAAAGGATTCTTCCAAAAATGCTAGATGATTAACATCATAATCCGTATCATTCAAATCGTACGGATCTCCTACCGAATTGAATGATGCGAATTCTTTTGGTGGTGAAGATGGCATTTCTCTTTCAGCCTCGAATCTCGCCCTACAGGTGAGTTAGTGGAGCGTGCTTTCGCAATCCTACTTCCCCGACATCTACCTCGTAAAAACACCACTCATGTTATCCACCATTCTCTTCCATAAGCTTTATCTTCGCGGATCATGGGGGACGCACTAGAAAGGATCCAATAATAATAGAATCAAGTAGCACATAATCCGGTGGGGTCCTTGAGGTGCTACTACACGCGCTATTATTGGTCGGCCCTGCGCTTCCCGGCCATTCCTCCCCAGTGCCAGTCAATCTCCGATATGCGAGGCAACTGACTGGTCTACGCCTCGGCGCTTGATGATGATCATGTGGGCATGCTATTAAAGGAAAGTGCAGGGCAACTTATGATATACTAGAGCTTCTAATAAAACCATTTTACACTCAATAGCGGACATCATCTTCCAAGTATCTTTAATTATGGAGTTCTCTTGCCCTCTCTGCCGT
>LLCD01001315.1:0-11532 GCA_001414355.1 Hymenoscyphus salicellus
GTCTCATATGGGCCAAGAATCTTTGCCAATTACATGGAAGGAGTCAAAGCAACGTGGTAGTTGGCCTCGAATATCTGGATGTTAAGGTGCTTGGCCTCTGGAGACTCGAAAGGAAGACGAAGAGCCAAGAAAGCATCAGCAAGACCTTGGACGCCGAGAGCAATAGGTCTGTGACGGAAATTGCTCTTTCTTGCCTCAGGAACTGGGTAGTAGTTGACATCGATGATCTTGTTCAAGTTTTTGACGACAACTTGGCAGACTTCGTGAAGCTTCTGGAAGTCATAAGTGGCAGTCTTCTCATCAACATATGTTGGGAGAGCAAGCGATGCCAAGTTGCAAACAGCAACCTCATCAGGTGCACAGTATTCGACAATCTCAGTACACAAGTTGGAGCTCCGGATGGTACCAAGATTCTTTTGGTTGCTCTTTCGGTTGCAAGCATCCTTGTAAAGCATGAAAGGGTTTCCGGTCTCAGTTTGAGCCTCGAGGATAGAGTACCAAAGCTTTTGGGCCTTGATGCTTTTACGACCCTTGCCCTCAGACTCGTATTTCTCATACAAAGCCTCGAACTCGTCACCGTAGACGTCGGCCAAGCCAGGACACTCGTTAGGGCACATCAATGTCCAGTCGAGGTTCTTTTCAACACGCTTCATGAAGAGATCTGGAATCCAGAGAGCGTAGAAGAGATCACGGGCACGAACCTCCTCCTTTCCGTGGTTCTTTCGGAGGTCGAGGAACTCGAAAACATCAGCGTGCCATGGCTCAAGGTAAATGGCGAAAGCACCAGGACGCTTGTTACCACCTTGATCAACATATCGGGCGGTGTTGTTGAAAACTCGAAGCATAGGAACGATTCCGTTGGAGTTTCCGTTTGTACCAGCAATGTAAGCACCGGTTGCACGGATTCTGTGAACATTGAGACCAATACCACCAGCGTTCTTTGAAATCATGGCACAAATCTTCAATGTGTCATAGATACCATCAATGCTGTCCTCCTTCATGTCGATAAGGAAGCATGATGAAAGTTGTGCTTGTGGTGTACCAGCAGCGAAAAGTGTTGGTGAGGCGTGGGTGAAGTATTTGCTGGACATCAAGTTGTAGGTCTCGATGGCAGCCTCAATATCCTCACCGTGGATTCCGACAGCGACACGCATAATCATATGTTGTGGACGTTCGCAGATCTTGCCATCGAGACGGAGGAGATATGATCGCTCAAGGGTCTTGAAACCGAAGTATTGGTAGTTGAAATCGCGGTCGTAGACGATAGCGGAGTTGAGCTCGGCCTCGTGCTTCATAACGCAGTCGTATGTTTGCTTGCTGATCATGGGTGACAATCTCTTGTTTCGAGGGTTGACATAGTGGTATAATTCGGAAATGACGCTCGAGAATTGCTTCTTGGTTTGCTTGTGGAGGTTCGAAACAGCAATTCTTGCTGCGAGGATGGCATAATCGGGGTGAGTGACAGTCATGTATGCAGCAGTCTCTGCGGCCTTGAATTGTCATTAGTACGAGGAATCAAATGTAGAAGGCTTTAGCACATACCAGATTGTCAAGTTCTATCGTGGTGACACCTTGGTAGACACCAGAAATGACCTTTTGTGTGATTGCTGCGGCGTCAACATGATCGGCGTCGAGACCATAACACAGTCGAGAAACACGAGCTGTGATCTTGTCGAATTGGACACGCTCCTTGCGTCCATCTAGGAAATCATTAGATGCATGCTGGATTTGGTTGAAGCAGAGAACATACCGCGTTTCCACACGAACATGATGGTGATATGTAGAGGGGATTCTGTAGGAGGGGTTGACGGGGTAACAAGAGGATTTCCAAGATTGTTGAGGCTTCAGTAGGAATCGTGAGAGCTGCAAAGGTGCTCCGGACGATTAGATTGTGGTGTTTATGGAGGGGTTGAAGAGGATGGAGATTGTTTGGAGGAGTTGAGGTCGAAGGGGGAGGAATGTTTTTCTTATGGAGATTGAGCCGAGGACGCGCTCTTCTAGCGTGTACCACCCCTGTACGCGACTGAGAAGAACGCGAAACCACTTCCACTTAAAGCCGATGAAGAAAAATTAAAACAGCACTCTCAACTTCACATTGCTACCCAGTAGGATACATCTACCCAGTAGGATACATGACATGCACAGGACCGGAGTAGTTACTTTGAATACCAAATATGTTCTCTAAAATATGTCCAAGTATGCATTCTTCCCATGCTAGATCCTGCCCTATGCTTGGTGGCAACAGAAAAAAAAGGCCCTAGTGCTTTCGTGCTGCTTTTGCAAAGACAAAGAATGGCTGGTTCTGCCTTGACAAATCAAGACCCAAAGCACAAGGATTCCGCGTCAATAGAGGGGAAAATAACCCATGATTGGTCAGAGAGGAATTCTCTCCTTGTCTTACTGCGTAATCTTATCAGATCATGTCTCCATCTGCGAGATCGTATACGGAACCTTACATACCAAACCACCCAACAAAACCTTCCAAATTTCTCTATTGGAATAGGAATTCTAGAACTTGATGAAAAGGGCGTGAGCATAGAAATTCTCGTCTAAAACTAGGATTGCTGAGTGTTGCAATCATACCTAGGCATTGCGCTGGGTCCAAGCTGACTCTTTGGTACAAGAATTCCTCTACTTGTTCAACCAAGATTCAGAAAATCAATCTGATTCTCATAAAATGTAGGAACATTTTAAACATAAGTTGACTCTATTCGCCTAAAACTGTTGGGACAACGTAAAAGGGAAAGTATGAAGTCACGGATTTCATAAGAGCGAGGAAGGTATCAATTGACGAGTAATCCACCAACTAAACAAGTAAGCTCTCGATTGAAAGGTAAACCATCAACTAATCATAAAGATGCTAAATAACTTGTGATGGAGTTGTAAGTAAGCTGATAAATAACTGGATGCGTCACTCGGTTGGCATGGTTGGTCTATTTAATCACTTCATCCATTCCTCTACCCCTCAAACCACAAGGTTAGCTGTGCGCGACATGCAACAGAAACAGGACTTCACCAAACTGCCCTCGAGCCAATCATAAGCGGCTTCAAAATGTGAGGGTGGGGCCATACACGCGAGCCGCTAGCAACTAGTCCCAATCCCGTATAGTCGGATACCTTTGACGCTCAAAGTGGTCGCTCAAGCGATGTGCGTCTTCCCCTTTCGCGTACTTGCCCCATCAATTCACCCGGCTTTGTAGCAAAGCCAGAGAGTTGGAATTTAGTAACTGGACTAAGGCGGGGATAAGAAACATATCTTTCGATAGAAATGGGAAAGTGATAAAGGACTGTGCTAGACCATGGGTACACTTTTACGTCTAGGAGAGAAACTTCGAGATATTTATATCGCAACGCTTCTTAATCTTGAAATTCATCCTCAGGAGAATGGTCAATTTGAAACTACACTTATTACCTAAGTGTCGCTTTACAAAGTTGAAGGAATGAAATACTATTGTAATACTTGAACCTCTTCCTTTTCAAAAAGTTATAGGTGATTCTGACAACGTTTATCAACCACCTGCTAAGGATGTCTCAAATCTTTCTCCATTTATCCAGCCCGGTGTCTTGTGTATGTACTCTATTTGATATTACATTTTCTAGCGTTGACATTATTTACAGAGATAGTGAGTGAGTGGTATCAAGTACTTCCACAATCATTTAAACCCAACCCTCAACACCTCGCAACGTCTCAAAATTTACAACAAAGCAACAACACCAACCACCACACCCAAAACCACTCCAATAACCCCGACCTCCCTCTTCCCAGCCGAACTCCCCGCCGAAGAAGCCGTCGTCGCTGCAGCCGCCGAAGAAGCCGTAGCCGTACTCCCACCCGCAACAGGAGTCTTCTCAGTCGTAATAATCGTACTTCCCGCCCCCGTCCCCGTCCCCTGAGAAAAACCCCCCGAAGCAGGCGTCTTAGCAGGATCCAAAGACTCCGTAAAATCCGCATCCCCATAAGGATAAGTCGTCACCCTCCCCGTCGCACTTCCCGTAATCTCCCCTGGGATAGCAGCAACAGTCGACTTCCAGTAATTAGAAACCTCCGTCTTGCTAGGGAAACTGTCACTCCCCAAAGTCTTCGGCTTAGCATTAATAATACTACTTGTGCGCTCCTCATAGCTCTGATCATGATCCTCACCCTCCCCAAGAAGATCATTAAAGGACTTGCTCGGCGGACTTGCCGAACACTCCGCCGAACTAAGACTCCTCGAAAAGGCAGCGAGTTCCGTAGGTGTTTGTTGTGTATACCCATGAGCGGTATAACAAGCGTCACACCCTTCCAGATTGGCAAAGTAGCTTCCTTTGCAAAGACACTGCTGCTCGGCAAGGAAGTCTATCTCGGTCGTATCGTTTGCCCCGCATGCCGATTGGAGATACTGCGTTTTCTCGCAGGGGAAAGGCGAGTTTGCGAATTTGGCAAAGTAGTTTTGGTCCCACGAGCCGCTCCCGTACATGCCGGTGAAATTGAAGGTTGGTAAACACATTGCCTGGAGGTACAAATCGACGGGATCGTTGAAAATGCGTTTTGTGAGGATTGCTGAGGTTAAATGGATGAGGGTCCCGAAGGAGAAGATGATATTGGAGGTGCGCATCATGACAAGACAATTGTGATTCGTGATGGTTGATGGGACTTTTTGGTGAGACAAAGTAAATGTCAATTTGGAAGATTCTGGACCGGATGGACTATCTGGTCGAATACGGAATACGTGATACCCTTATACTTCAACTTCGTTGGCTCATGAGAAAAGGGGGGCCTGCGGCACAGTTGAAAATTAAGCAGTCCATACGATGTAACCCAAAGGCTAAGCCAACAGCGTTTAAGGCCCCGTAAGATCATTCGCGCAGCTGCCTAAAAGAATGGTACCGAATGCTAAATGCGATCGCACCGGGGATAATTAAAATTAAAGGAAAAGGATTGGATGGTTCAGAGATCGAATGTTGTCTTTGTCTGAATGGCAATCGTCGCAGACCTCGGGATTGACTTACATGTACGAAGAGACGAATTGACCCGCATCATGAATCGCTCCGTTAACCTAGATGTTCTGAACATGACTGTCCTAAAATACCTGGGTATAAAGTCTTAGAAAAGAGTTCTTAGGTTAACAAGAATTACTACCACTTTTCCTGCTCAAGAAAGTAAGAACAACATCAAAAGACAAATGTAGTGGACGACTCAAAGAGCAAACAAGTCATGCGCAGGAATTCCTTGAAAATGACAATGAAAGCTTTTGAAAATAAAATTGAAGGTTCAGAAAGTTTATTTTGTGACAATATCTTACAGCTCTAAATACTCCTCACTTCAGGCGGGTTTTCATAGAACTTCCAATGCCCGCAAACCTTTTGGGGTTGCAGGCAGAAATGATTTTGAGAACCAGTACTCTGGCAAGCACACTCGATTGAACAAATGCGAACGTAAGAGACGATATCCAGTAAATCAATATGGCACTTGGGACTGGTGATAGAAGTGGTCCGGCAACGCACGCCACAGCAATCAATGATCTCTGCAACCTCTTCTGCCAGACAGAAGGTTCCCTAGCAGCTTTCTTCCCAAAATCCAATATGTTCATGAGCAAGGCCCCCGACAGTATGTAGGATAGTCTTCCCTCGGGATCTGCCACCATAAGGTCCTTGAACCACAAAACCCCTTCGTTTGCTAGAGTGGGCTCAAACCATTCTGTCAGGGAACTTGTTGGTGATATGAATGGAACTGAATAGCCGCCGATGCCTGAAGCCAAGTGACCCAATAAACCAACTTCTGCCCCAGTCATCATACGAAGAGTCTCAATCGCAGTCAAAAGAATCGGCAGATGTAGGAAAGGCAAGAAATTCTTCCAATTCGGGACGCCCCCGCGCTTCAAGATCTCCTTTCTCTTCTTTCGAAGCCTTTTCAAGATATCCGTCTGCGCGCGGACTGGGCCTAGATGTGCCGACTGCTGCATTGCCTCTTTTTCGAGCGTCTTTGTCCATGCGTTGATTAATGGTAAGAGCGCCGCCTGTTTTTGCTGTACGCGACGAGTATATATCGATACGGGGAGGGTGAAAAAGGTTCGTATGACGAGCGACGTGAGGGGAATGGCGTAGGCCCATTGAAGACCAGTCAACGAGTGAACGCCTTCAAATAGAGAATACGTAGGCGCAATTACGGTCTCTAGAAATCTCGGTCGTGGGGAGGCATGGAATGCGCGGTAGCTCGGGGGTAGCTGGAGGAAGGCATTCGACAGTTTGGACTTGGGTCGAAGAGATGCCCTCGAGAGGGTCGACATGGTGAAGGGCGGTTTCGTTTGGCGATGCGTTTAGAAAGAGAGGTAGTTTTGGAGCTGAAAATGGAATACTTCATCTGCAAGATGACCTATTCCATAATCGCATGATTTTCATGGATGGCTGGATCGGACAAGTTGTGGTGTTGATTCAAAAATACCTACCTAAGCAGCTGGAGAGCTTCGGAATCTTATCGGCAGGAGCTCAAGCTTCCAAAACATGACATCAAGGGACACAGTCGCGACTTCCAACAATACTGCACGAAGTAAACCCTCATCCACTTCCCTTCATCTTCATTTTTAGGAAGATGGCCGACTCCTGTTCGCTGTCGGATTGCAACCAAAATGCGAGGTTTGGGTTGACCCCAATATCCATTGCGACCATGCTGTCCCTACTCGCCTTATTCTACCTTCTTGGTCCAGGCCTCGTAGGCCGGGCACTAAGCTATTATTTAAAGCAAAAGACCGCTGGACGGAGAGCTCAGATACTGGAGTTGATGGAGAGTGAGGGAAAAGAATATGCGACCAAGGGCAAGGGGAAACGAGACAGCGACGAGTGGCACCATGTGGAAACCGACCCCTCCGGCGCAACCAAAGGCGCGGAACCAGCAGATAGAGATTGGGACGGAATCGTTGGTTTCTTCCACCCTTTCTGGTGCGTACTTGGACTCTTAATTTTTGCAAATGGCACCGTCTAATTCTTTGCTAACTTCTATTTAGTAATGCTGGTGGTGGGGGTGAGCGAGTCCTTTGGGCTGCCATAAGAGCAACCCAACAGCGATGGCCAAAGGCCAAGTGCATTGTATATACCGGGGATCATGAGGTGGCCAAGGAGGAAATCATAGACAGAGTCAAGGTATGCCGCTGTTTGTTTGCATGGCCGGCATCGGGTCTAACATAATTACAGACCAGCTTCGACATCCATCTCTACTCCCCCACCATCACCTTCCTCTACCTCACAACCCGCGATTGGGTACTTCCTTCCTCATGGCCAGTCGCAACACTTGGAGGTCAATCTTTAGGATCTCTGGTATTAGCGTGGGATGCCTTTTCGCTTCTCCCGCCCGACATTTTCGTGGATACAATGGGTTATGCATTCGCGCTGTGGTTTTGCAAATTTCTCTTCAAAGACGTACCAACGGGGGCATATGTTCATTATCCCATTATATCATCGGACATGTTAGGGTCTCTGGACGCTGATTCTCCCACTGGAAACTTTGGAGTCAATGCTGGGAAGGGCGCCGGTTGGTGGGGCAAAGGAAAGAAACTATACTGGAGAGGATTCGCGTGGACATACTCTTTGGTTGGAGCTTCGATCGACGTGGTTATGACAAACTCAACATGGACACAAGCGCATATTACCACCTTGTGGGGTCCAAGACGGAATGCGCTCAAGAAGCCTGCTGCGACGAGATTACTTCCACCTGTTAATGTTGCTTCGATAGAGAACAATATCCAAGTTACACCCGAAAGTGAGAAGGAGCGCCAAAAGGTTCTCCTATATGTTGGTCAATTCCGACCGGAAAAGAACCACAAACTCATACTATCTTCCTTTGCCGAATTTATGGCCACCAAGACCCCAGCAACCCAAGGCGCGAAACTCGTTCTTGTTGGTAGTGTCCGAGATGATGCTGACTCGAAACGGGTATATGAACTACGACTTTTAGCAAATGAACTACAAATCAAAGAAAGTGTGGAATTCCACCTAGATGTTCCCTTCAAAGGACTAGGTGGACTCGAGGATTGGTTGCGGATTTCTAGTATTGGCGTGAATGGAATGTGGAACGAGCATTTTGGTATTGGTGTTGTGGAATATCAAGCTGCTGGTCTCATATGCGTTGTGCACAACAGCGGTGGACCAAAACTTGATATTGTCACCGAAATTGATGGGAAGCCAACTGGTAAGTCATCCTTGTACCGCACTAAATGTGCTGGCTGGGTGTCTTGTCAAATCATACTTACTGAAACTAGGCTTCCACGCAACAACATCTACTGAATTTGCGAATGGATTCGAACAAGCCCTCGCCTTACCAGATAAATTGGCTATGAGAAAGAGGGCACGACTGTCTGCGAAGAGATTTACGGAAGAGGAGTTTGTTAAGGGGTGGATCCCGAATATGGAGCAATTGGTTGCTTTACGTTTAGAGAAGCATGGGCGGTGAATAGTTTATTTGTAGATAGATGATTCTACTATTCATGGCTGAGATGTACATACATACTGACTTATAGAGAGTTCTGACGAGGTGAGGAAAGTGATGAATAGATGTTTCTCCGATCCTAACTCTACTCAAATCGTAGGTGGCCAATTTCTCATCCGATTTGAATTCGAATTCGTCCGATGTAATAAGAAACAGACAGAATAGTAAACCAAATAATAGAAATAGACGGATGGATACTTCGCGTGCTAGCTTACTGGCTGCTTACTTGTAACTTACTCGTGGCTTACTTGTGGCTTCCTTGCTTGTAGCTTATTTGTAGCTTACTGCTAGTTTACTTGCGGCTTACTGGTAGCTTACTCGTACTCTCGGGAGTTAAAGGAAACCAGGGTGGGTATATCAATTTTGGATGCAGCTTATCTGCAAACAACCAGCTTATCGGGAAGGACAGCTTACCCGCAAAAGTTAGACAAAAAGAGGATGCGAGTATTGAGTTTTCTAAACCTCATGGATTAGGTAACCAGCTATTGCCTCAATTTTATCCATGATTTGATAGGCTTGATCGTGTTGGGGGAAAAAAGGTTGACGGCTAGGATACATCGGTCGAGCCTCCGAGACTCGCTATTTATTTAGACTTACCTTACTCACAGCACTCAAGAGTACGTGTGACAGTTGAGGTGATATGATTAACTAAGTACATATTACTCTATTCTCTTGTATCAATTATTCACATTGAGATTTAATACTTAAACTAAATATATCTTCTCTCCTTTATCTTATCGCACCAAATTAGTCATATCCCTAGCACCAAAAACTATCACGAGTCATGACGATGCTCACTACCTTACCTCTCGTCACCTCTAGGGCGTGCCCTTGGGACCTTTCTCGTCACCGGTACTCTGCATTGCGACTGACGCTGTAAGTATTGCGTCTTTCTCATATTTCGCGCGACTCACTCTCTCAAGGAATTCTCTCTTTGATTTGAGTCGAAATCACATTGTTGATTGGCGGTCACACTCACTCATTTTTCTTTTTGCTGATAAGCTTGATTGATGGTCCTCGATATGGGTATGTACTTCTTTTGGATACGATGGGAGTAAGAAACTAACGAGGATATAGATTCAATATGGCCCTCCTATCTTTTAATCGCGTTTGTGGCGTTGAGTACCTGCTTGGGGGCTGCGAACGCGGCGGCTTCACTTGATAGTCGTGGTGCGGTCTCGAGTGAGAGTCATCTATGTTCTGAGATTGGGATTTCCCTTCTCGAACGAGGGGTGAGTGATCTCTGCGAGGCATTGGTGAAGTTATCATTTTCTGATAACGATTTTAGGGAAATGCAGCTGATGCCATGGTTGCTACGACCCTTTGCGTGGGTGTTGTAGGCGTGCAACATAGTGGCATTGGTGGGGGTGGATTTATGCTTGTTAGAGGGGAGGATGGGGTTTATGAGTCTATTGGTATGAATTTTATCTTTTCCATGGAGGTTTTGGGGATGGATGTTGATTGCGTGATTCAGATTTTCGGGAAACGGCTCCGGCTGCGGCTTTTGAGGATATGTATCGGGGGAATGCTATTGGGAGTATTTATACCGGACTGGCGAGTGGTGTTCCGGGTGATGTGAGGGGATTGGAATATTTGCATCTTAAATATGGGGTAAGTTTGGAAGAAATAAAATCTGTTGAGGGGGTATTTTGCTGATTGTGGGGTAGAAGCTACCTTGGAGAGCTGTGTGTAATCCTGCTGTGCATGTGGCAAGATATGGCTTCCCAGGTAAGAGTTCAATGGGATTGGATGGATGAAGATTTCAGAGCTGATTGAGAATAGTCACGGAGGATTTGGCTCGGTATATGGATGTTGCTTCTCAGAACGGAAATAGTTTTCTCACTGATGACCCGCAATGGGCGATCGACTTTGCTCCAAATGGTTATTTCTCATCCAGGGATTTAACTCCTCATTTGCTAATATCGTACAGGAACACGACTTGGTGTTGGAGAAATCTTAACAAGAAAGAGATATGCCAATACTCTTGAAACTATTGCCAAGCATGGATCTAAAGGGTTTTATGAAGGGGATGTTGGTATGTTGAATTCTTTCCCCGTTCTCGTAAACACGGTTAACAAACCTAGCAAAATATAATGTTGCAGCACTCCAAGCTGCCAACGGAACGATGACCTTGGAAGACATGAACAACTATCGGGTCTCAATCCGGGATCCGATCAGCATCACTTACCGTGGTTACAAACTCCACTCTACTCCCGCCCCAAGCGGCGGCTCAGTGGCACTAAGTATTCTCAAAATTATTGAGGGATACGACTTCAGTGATGAAGAACACTACTATTTGAACACCCATCGACTGGATGAAGCAATGCGATTTTCCTACGCTGCCCGAGCGGAACTGGGCGATCCGGCATTTTTCAGTTACATGGATGATTTCGAAGCCCAGATGCTCAAACCAAAGACCGCCGCTGACATCCGTAAACGTATCTCCGACTTCAAGACTCACGATCCAAGGTACTACGCCGCGAAAACTCACTTCCTCCCAGAAAATCACGGAACTTCACATATTGTGACAACAGACGAGACGGGTCTTTCGATCACACTTACTTCGACTGTCAACCTCCTCTTCGGCTCTCAACTCGTGGTCCCGGAAACAGGCGTGGTGATGAACAACGAAATGAACGATTTTTCCATCCCCGGCATCCCAAACGCATTTGGATTCGTTCCCTCCCCAATAAACTACATCCGTCCCAACAAACGCCCTCTCTCCTCCGTGTCCCCCATCATAGTCGAGTTCCCAGACGGGACACCATACCTCACCATCGGCGCAGCAGGAGGAAGTCGCATCATCACCGCAACAGCACAATCCATCATGCACGTTCTAGATCGTAACTTCACACTCCCCGCATCTCTGGGTACACCGAGAATCCACGATCAGCTTTTCCCTGCCACGAGTGTGTTTGAGTGGGATTTTGATAATAAGACTGTGGATAGTATGAGAGGGAGGGGGCATAATGTTACGTGGGTTGGACCGTATTTGGCTTCTGTGCAGGGGGTTAGGAGGCTGAATAATGGGACATTTGAGGCGGGGAGTGAACCGAGACAGAGGAATAGTGGGG
>LLCD01001316.1:0-11523 GCA_001414355.1 Hymenoscyphus salicellus
CTTCTAGATAAGTCGACAATGTTTAGTTGAGGCATCTCGGAGAGGTTGCGAGAAGAATATAATGGAAGAGTGGGTTATGAGACGTGCAACTACGATAGAAGATGCATTTTTTCAAACATTCAAGGACAAAATATGCAGGGGAAATTAAGGGACTTAGGCGAAGATGGGCTGGTAGAGGAACCCGTCAACGATTCTGGCTGTGTACTATACAGCGAGGAGAGAGAATCAGAATAAGAGGTGAGTGTCGTATTTAGAGAGTAGGATGCAGGTTCAATAACGCCGCGAAGTTCAAGATCCCGATGTTCTTTCCAGAATTGGGTCCAGTCTCGTTCGGCTGAGGGATGAGGTGTGCTTGGCATATTCAAGCCATAATATTGTTGTTGGAAGAGGTTACTTTGAAATGGAGATAGACTCCCCGAATATTGTCCATTGAAATCCATGATGGGAATCCGGATTTCTGATTGTTGAGGTGAGTGTTGTTAGAAGTGGAGTCTTTCGACGGGTAAACTTGAGTCGCTTAGGTCTTGCGGGTCGTGTTGGAAAGGGTGTCGGTTTCGCGTCAAGTCTCAGCAGTTTATCGACATACTGAGGTCCCAAAAATGGCAATCCGTCTAATCATCCATAGTTAGTTGTGAGACTCCCATCGACAGTACAGAGACTTGTTTGCTTCCAGGAGATTCCATTAGTCGAGTTTCATTATCGAGCCTCAGACCCGTACAACGTCGTGTTCCAACTTCGTTTCCTTGTCCTTGGTTCCGGTGGTTAGATAGTACTCCATGCCAAAATTCGTTCGTGTTTAAAGTCGCGCTTGCGTTTGGCAAAGCATTGAAAGCCGTATTGCGATTTCTCGGGGCCAGGATTAGATTACTATCCGCCTGAAAATTGTAACCTTGTGTTCCTAGGATGACACTTGGGCATTGGCAACAATTCCATGTACTGCTTTGTGACTGATGATGTTGACCTGGTGTTACACAGCAAAAGGCCGGTGAGAAACATGAATATGAATCCATGGAAGAAGGAATAGGGTCAATGGATGGAATCGGCCAGGCACACATCCAATCACCATGATGCTTGGGAAAACAACGTGGGCAATGCGGAACATGGACATCATAATCCCCAGTGAGGTAATGATAGGAATCCATGAAGAACGAAGTAGGATGAAAATAGGGCTCTTCCACGATGAAGGAAGTTCGTCCATCATATTCTCCAAACAAAACCATCTCCAGTCGCTCAGTAGGGTCGGCAAACGGGCTCTCCAGTCCAAGATCTAACGTTTCGGCCAAAAGATCAGGAAAAGCCATAGGCATTGATTGGCTATTCAAAATACCATAAATATTAGCAAACGTCATCCAAGTACTAGCAGAACTGAATTACCAATTGCTTGTAAAAGAGGGCGACTGTTATCTCAATGGATGCAAGGAACAGTTGAGTGACTCTACGATTTGTTTGAGAGTTGACTGAAATGAAGAGCTTGGGGGTGCGGTTCAAAAAAGCTCAAAAGGGAGGGTGTAGTTTAAACTGCCTCACGACCGAACTCCCTCACTCTTAAGTAAATAAAGTCCACCCAGACGAGGCTCTCAAACACCGATTTTTATTCATGCAAAGGAAATTACCTCAGCCAATCATTCTCAGAGGCCCAATAGAGGCCTTCGAGTCTCCGCCTTCATGCATCAATGCCCAATGAACGCGTGGGTCGAAGACATGTCTCCGCTTTGTCGGCCCAATAGCAACCTATCAAAGCAATAACACGCAAGCATCACAGGCATGCAAAAATAGCGGTGCAGTAAACAAGGCTGACTTCAGTGACGAACCCACACAGCCATGAGAGTGTTCATCCGGAAGTGGCAGAGAGAAAATGGCACTCGCTTATCGAAAAACGCAGGAACGAGAACGGACAGACGGGGCGACAAACAACTATGCATGGGGCCTCTTCTATTCTAATAACAATTATTAGTACACTCCGTACACTGGGAGGATGACTGCACAAATTCCAAGCTTGGGTGACGGCGTGGTGTCTCGTTGCACCACATGATTCCTGGAACGAGCCGACGGTGGACAATCTAATCCTGAAAAGGCTAGCAAAAGTTTAAAAACACAAGAAACTCTTTCAAGCGGCACGTCTGAAACGTAGTTGTTTAATTTCGGGAACGTGGTGGGATATTTGAAATATTCATCCCCAGAGTACATCGTAGACAACACGAAACGCACAATTCCACTTTGCACCTCGTATTTACCGGACTCGATATCACAGGCCCTGAATTTCTCGCTCGAAATGGATCTTTCCTCAAGTGAGGCGTACGAATGTACCGATGGTCAATTGGAGTGCCAATTACAATGAAGCAAACCCTCATCCCGCGGTCGCATAAGAGGCCTCGCCATCAAAAGTAGGCTGACCGAAAATGAAGTCCTCTACACCGCAACTTGGAGGTCACTTTGCCGGCCGATGTGGAGAAAATTCTTCATGTGCACTCGGCAAACGCGCAATGCTGAAAACCTTTCCAGGAGTAGAAAACTTCTAAAATGAGATGCAGCGCCAACAGGTCCCACAAGGGCCGGTATGGTTTCTTTAGCAATTGCCTGGGGTGGTAACTCAAGTACGGTCGAAAAGACGGTCAAAATAATGAGTTAAGTGCGTCCATTTCCCTTACGAGGGAGGTATGGTATTAGAAACAAAATCTTTAAATCCGGGGTTAATACTTGGAAAAGGAAAGGAAGCTGAAAACATGCAATAAGAACCTTGTTCTCGTACACCAAACATCTAAGAATGTCTCGTTTCCCTCAGTATTTATATATAAACCCATGTTAATTGCCCTAAGGCTCTCGCAATCGACCAATGTTGGCCGTTAGTTTAAGCGCCCGGTCCAGGGTGGTTGCTGACAGCTGCAAGACTCATGCCCAAGGTCGCTTGACTACACAAGAAGGAAGGCCGACTGGGTGATTCTAAAAAAGAAAGTAAATAGCTATAGACGAAACGTGCAAATTAAAGAAACTTAATAAATGATGGACTTGGTGACAATAACCCCACCGAGATCACCCCTGGTTCAGTATTTTTCTTGAGTTGTTCGGTAAAGTATTCCGGGGCAATGATGCGTGCAGTAATTTCAGGACCAGAAATCGCATTCCACATTCTCAATCAAAGGACGGCCAAGGAAGATCCCAGCTCATTCTACAAAGTTCAGACAATATGCAGGTTATCGGAAAGTTTCAAACTACAGGCAAGCTTTTACTCGGTGACCTTGCATCGACTCCCCTTATTCGTCGTTAGATTCGATCTCGGTCAGACCAGATAGGGCCCAATCCCCTGAACTTGGGAACATAATTTCTCCCTCAAATCCACTTTCAGAAAGAAAAAACAGGTTTCTGCAGGTTGTTCAAGGGTGACGACACTCTCCATTGATTTTTCTCAAACTTTGCGTTTTGATATTCATAAAACATGCGCCCTAGACCGACATTTGTGACCCCCACGCTATCAACAGGGTACTCGCCCACCTCCAAAGAACCTAGCCTTGGGAACACTACACTTTGACTGCCCGACAACCAAACTTCTCGGCCGTCGTTTTGCATGCTCCAGAGTTCCAAAAATGAGACGCGGGGAAAATACCAAATTGTCGGGTCCACCGGAGTTGAGCCAGGAAGCCAAAATCAATCTGCAGTTGTGACTTGCAGTGGCCCGCTCGGGACTCCTTTCGCCAAATGTTGTCGGAAGAAGTGACCTGATCTACTAGATGGGGGAGATGAATGCATTGTTTTGGCTTCGACAGGCACAATGGCCTACGACGAAAACTTTTTGGTTAGTGCTGACCTCAGAAGGTTGAGTGACATTTTGTTTTTGTTTCATCAAGCGCCGTCGTCCTGAAAACACACCACAGCATCATCAACCCAAGTTTTCTGCCGGTAAAAACATAGAAGCGGCCCTCCTCTCGCAGCACATATGAAAGAGGGATATTGTTGACGATTGAATTGCCTGGTGGTTTGATTTAATCTCCACCAGGCGAGCAAAACGCAGGTTTAGAGAACCAATTGGCGACTACTTGGTTCGCCACCTTATGTTGTACAACAGTAGCCCAAAGAGTGTCGGAGTAGGTGCATGGATTGCTCATCGAAACGTCGACCCCATACGAGTTTCCCAGTATATACCCCATTGGGAAATTCCCCTCCCCAGAATATCGCTCTGCATATCTTGCTCAGTCAGTCCCTAAGAATAAGGCGTCCCAAACGCGAAGAGTCTTCCTTGTTAAATCTCCTGCCGGCATTAAAACAAGATGCAATCTTGTCAAAGAGAGGTCCTGTACTTTAACATCTCTCTCGTTAGAAGCTTAACTAAGCGAAGAAGAATCTGTTAAGAAAACTATGTCAACTGAATCAAACGGGAAGTTACACCTTTTGCCGAAGTACCTAGGCTTCTGGCCGTCAGCGAACGCCTCAAGCTTGCCTCAATAAATTCCGCATGGTTGGCTTATGACAAAGTCATTGAGAGAGGCTTACCGCTTAGAGATCTTGCTAAACTACTAGGAACTCGGCGGCTTCGATATGAAAAGAAAGAGACTGTTTGGGCTCTGAATAACTCAAGTCGAGTGATCTGAGGGAGACTACAATGCACATCAATTGAGTCAGAAGATCTGCAAGGCCGGAATATTCCAAAGCATCCGAGTGCATAGGAACGCATGATGCCAGAAATCCGGGCAAAGGTAGTACGGTGTCAATTGAGCCGTGTCATCCGCCCACGCCACCAAAAAGGGGTTCTGGAAAGGAGTACTGCATGGCCAAGTAAGCGATGGGACTCTCTTCAGTGACTGTGAAGACACCACTTGCCCTAGTCAAGAAGAAGTTGCATATTGAAAATGCTGTTTTAATTATCCATTGTGATGTCTTCCCACCCTCGGCACCGTTTACAGTTTCGTACAAGTGGAACCAGAGCCAACTGGGGGTGAAGGTTGGGCCCGGGGGCTTGTAAGGCCAGCGCACCCCCTATGATTTTAGCGGCTCATCTCTTCTCCACCATCTCCACCACTCCTACCACAGACAGTCAGAGTAGGCAGGGATAGTAGTTGAAATAGGCAACACCTTGAGTCTCGTTCCTGGAAGAGAAATTTATGATCCGTCGTAATTAAGTGCGTGGGGTGAACGCAGAGAGGTTCCTGGAGCAGAGCCTTTGTCATATCTGATCCGTCGTGTTGGACAACAAGAGCGTGTGTGAGCTCATTACCATGTGCTATGGAATGCAATCATGGGGTTACGCGGCGTAAGGCATATCTGGGAACTGGCGGCAGGAATACTTGTGGACGTTGCTACAAATGTCGGAACCATGACTATGAATGGTTTTCCCGCTTTTAATTGAGCTGCAGATTTAATTTTCTGGCATTGCCATCAAGCGCTCGTTGGCGATGTTGGGTCCTCCTGTTGGTGGTGTTGGATGTTGGATGTTGGACGTTGTGTTGGAAGGTAGGCGTCCAACTCGGGGACTGGAAATCTCTTGCGAGACAGAGATGTCTCTCTTCAGATGCTTGCTATTGACAACAATGGAACAGCTAAATCGCTTCTTTCCTACTGGCTAAGGATGCTCTCTTCCCGCCAGTCTGAGGCCCCCTGGTCGGCCAGTTTCTCGCACTCCCGTCCTCATACATACCTGATCCCATCCGTCACTGCAAGCCCTTGTCCAGCAGCCTGCAGCTGCAGCCACGATTGCCGCCTGAGGCGACCATAAAGCAGTGAACCCCAAGTCTTCTATCGCCCTTTCGTCGCCCAGAATTTTGCCCTCTTCAGCTAAATCGAGAAGCATGCGGAAGTTGGGAGTATCCGTCTCCGTCTCCATCCCCCCTCAAGGAGGGATTGCAGGCCATGGAGCCTCGAAATCTGGAGGTTCGCAGGGGCCCGTGGTGGTTTGTTGGCTCAATCTCATTGGTCACTCTAAGCGAACCACTCATATCGTCCCTGTCACCATTTCCTCCCCCCTTAAAGCCCCCCCTAAAGCTCAAAGACCTCAAAATAGCAGGACCACGCTTCAAGTCATGTGCTGTTCTCCGAGCAGTAATGGTTGTGCCGGCTCTTCCCATTGTAGCCCCATGAGGTTCCCGTCTTCCCTTGTCCATACTCTGCGTATTATATTGTCCTAGTCAGCCGTTCTTGCACCCCATCTAATTCAAAAAGGTGGCAGGCGAGGCAAGCCTGTCTTTTCGTACCTGTGCAACCCAGGTACTCACATAGCTATCCCAACGACCTCGTGGATCTGCAGGGGTTACAGGGCTTGATGCACCGTCGCCACCCTGGTCTTGCCTTGGTGCCGAGTCTTCATAATGACCTTTGAAACCAAGAAGCAGGGTCGATCTCGAAGGCTTTTGTTGGATATGAAGAATATGTCAATTTCAAGCTATCCAGATGCAGTTCCCTCCTTATCGTTGCATTTCGGTAGCGTTTATTGAGAGGAACGAGGCTCAAAGATCTGGGGTCGCGGTGACTTCGAAAGTAGTCGAGGTATGTTGAATAGGGATGCCGAAAGAACCCTACACTTGCTTGCCGGGTCTAGCGGCCTAAAATTAAATCTTGAGCTCTCAAGAGAGAGAAAATTTATACGGTAACCCGGGGGGGGGGATAGAAACTCCAAGGTCCAGTAGAGAGGACTACAAGGGGGGCTTGCTGCTTCATCCTTACGCGTTATCAAATGTAGCTAGTGAAAGCTCTTGAACTAGCGGTCTAAAGGCAGTTTCCACAAAGAAAATGATAGCAAGTCGCTATTGCTAGCTCTTGTTTGCCTTATTCACGGCTTGGTTCGCATAGGCGCGAACAACCACCACCAAGAAGCGAATACTCGGCGGCCTTTTTTCAGTATAATACTCGTCACCGCCCTCCTTTCTCAACAACATCAATCACCTGTATTTCTACGCCTTCCATTTTCCTCATCCCATCGCCGTCAATATTTATTCTACTTTCGCTAAAGATTTCCATCTTCACCCGCATCACTTTCAAATACACACGTTGCCATTTAGATACCCCAATATTGTTTCAACAAATCCATCACATCTCACCACCTCATATCAGTATAAAACACAGAATCGACAAAATCCGAAAGATCAACGAATACATATCAGAAGCATCTATTATAGCTCCGTGGATACCTTCCTTATTTCCCCACGGTCTTTGGTACAAGCAACACATCGAAACACCTCACCGCCATGTCTCCCAAGTCGACTTATACCTCTCCCTCGAGGGAAGCACACAATGGATCTGCGCAGAGGTATAGTTTGCACTGCTAGCCAAGAGAGTCGACATAAGCTGACTGTGGTTCTGGTAACAGCGAGTATACAAGCCGAGTTGACACCCAACCTAATGCCGACTACGAACCCGAAATCTATTCAACACACCCTGAACAGACGACGAGCTCAACCTTCCGTGGATATCCTCCCGAACAGAACAGCCAACATGATCAGTACGCCAACGGCACCCAGGCTCATGTCGCTCCCGCATTCAGACAAGCTGACTCGAGACCAACAATGTACCCAACATCCCACACTTCCCCATACCAAGACATTTATTATACCGCCGCTCCTGTCTATCCTCCTGGTGATGCGATGTATCCTAGAGAATTTTCTGCTGAAGATGTGCAAAACACTTCCGCACATGATTCAACCAGAAACCAGGTCCATCTAACGAGATGCCAGGGTTATCCAAACAATGGCTACAATGCTCGTCCATATACTCCTGCCAGTGGTCAAGCATCAACCCAATCTCACAGAATGTATGCCCGAAACGAGCAGGCACAAATTCCACCGTCGCCGCCCTCACCCCAAGCACAACGTTATATCGAAGCCTCAACGCCAGAAGAGAGAATGAGACTTGGTCTCCCTCGATTCGCAGATGAGCAGCAACAGATGGAGTACTGCGAGCAGCAGCAAACTTACTACTACGCTCAACTCAACTCGAACGACCAGTCTTGAACTGATTTTCTCTTCCGTTTTGGCGAAATTTTCGTCGATGATTGCACTGAAGGAAGAAAGTCATTTTTGCTGACGGAGCATAAAGATTTTGAGCCAGTTCTGTAATTCGAGTCTTTTTGGGAGGATTCTGCGCTCGAGGACTTGGGGACATCGTCATGGTTTTGGTATGATGGATTGCTTTCATCTTGGAAGCCTTTTTTGATTATTCGTTTTCGACTTCTGGTATATCGTTGGAATTCTTTCTCATAATACATTTTCAATAATGTTTCTTCAGGTTCTTCCTTCTACTTCTTATCATTCCTGGCCAGGCGCTGGGTACACCCTTTCGGTGGCACCTGCAGCCGCTGATGCACCCTTCCCCTCATCCCCACTTCTGCATAGTCGATATATTAGGCCTATCACAAACCCAAAAACAACATTTTCGAGCGATATATGGAACGGGAGTGGCGTTTTGTTAATGTAGTCATATATTCAGTCGTTTTGGGATTTAATTCAACGATTTTACTTGAGATTCCAATACTCTGCTTTGGTGGTGTGCTGCAACATCGCAGATCACGATCGGGTGACATGCGCCATAACAGCCATCGTTCCATATCAGGGAAGCCTGCCTTCCAGCCCAAATGAAAATTTTCTTGCTGATCTCCCTCCTCAAATTTCCCCATCGTCACAATAGCTTTCCACATCAAGACAACTCCCCCAAGAAACAGATGCAAGCTGCACGTCAACGGCCCAGTTTTGCCATTTAACCTTTAACAATCTGACCCACCAGAACGCAATCACGATATTATGCAACCATCACGCACATACCGATGCCTTCTTTCATTCGGCCATCCCGAAGTCAAGGGGCAGAGCCTCAATCTCGCCACCTCACCAATGAATACACTAATTACGGACCCAAGAAGCGACCGGCGATGGAAGCGAATGCAACAACTGGCCCTATCTGTCGAGGTACTCCCACACCGCTTATATCTTCTACGCCGCAATGAGAGAAACACAGAAGGCCAAACGTGTGGCCAAGAAGAGTTTCAAGAAGCTTATGGCTAATTTCATCTCAGTCCATGTCATTTTACGTCAATCTAAGTTTTCTGGGGCCTACCTTCTTCTTTTGGATGCTGACTAGGCTAGATAGGATTCGTGTGACATTTGAGTGTTCTGGAAAAGTGTTGGGAGAAGCTTCGTCGGTGCGGTTCCAACAAAGAATTATACTTCACGTTTTCTTCATAACCAAGGCTTCGGTTCCGAAATCTACATTAGATTTTTGTTGAACTGATTCGTTCCTTCAAATATTCATGTACTCTTATTTTCGTCTATCCTAGATGGAGAAATCGTCGATGTTGGAAACAAGCGGTGTCGCTTCCTCGACTGGTCACAACAAGTCAACCTCACTGAAAAAACTGTTTCGTAATCAAGACTCAATGTGCGACTCGTAGATCTACTAACCTCCAATCAAAGGATATCCTGACCATTCGGTCCTATGAATGAAAGGCCAGATTCCAATATACCAGCCCCCAACTTTCACTCCAGCCAACACTCCCACCAGCTCTTCTCTCTCCCTCTCGCTCTTCTCCAAACCCACCCAAACCCCCCAAGGAAAGCAAACAACTTCCCCTCACTTTTCCCTCACTTTAAGCACAGAAAAAAAAGGAAACCAATATACCCCTCATCACAAGCCCGCCACATTTTCCTAATCCGTCACCTCTTCCTCTTTTATCCGAGACCCACTTCCCCCCCAAGCCCCCATGACATCTTCCCAGCCACCCCGATTTTGGAATGGAACCGGTTCGGGACCACGGGAGCGGAGCGGTTAGGGCTGATGGCGAACGGGATTGCGCAATATTATTGCTGAGCTTCTCGGATGTTGACTCCGTAAATTAAAGAAACGGGTATCTGTGTGCTTGGGGATAGTTTTTTGGTTTATTGCGACGGGAATTTGGCATGGAAATTGAGGGTTATTGTCGGTTACGGTCGTGTCTTGCTGGGATGTTTTTAGGAGATAATTTTGGTATTGCTTTTATTACAACATCGCATCACGTTCACGTTGCATTCAGGTAAAACATTTATTCACTATTTATTGGTCTAGATTAATTTATTTTAAGGGACTGGGGTTTAGATTTCTTGGGGACTAGCCATAGCGAAGAAAGCGGGTTATATTAATTCTCCGTATATTGGGGAAACTGCTTTTCCCGAGAAGAGAAATGGTATGCCTTTCCTTCATGCTCTTGAAAGCTTTCCATATATATCTAGGAAAGCCACGAGTGTGGTTTTTGGTGTCTATATAACCTTCCTTCGTCGACGAGCGCCTTCGTGGAAAGTTGGCTCTTTACTGCTAGAAACTCTTTCGTATAAATTCCCATCAACGACAGCAGAGTCACAATGGTCAGATTTACGAATACGAGTGGCTTCATCGTCTTGTACTCGTAATGAGGCACAATTCTCGTCTTCGAGACTTGGTCCTTGCTGAGAAATGCGATCCCAAAATTGCGGAGGAGTAAATCGAACTCTATTCTCTTCTAAGTCTCATTCAGTTCGTTCTAAAGTAGGTCTGTTGGTTGGAGACATAGTGGAATAAGAGATGAGTTGATGGATGGACAGTTTGCAAGTTTATGGATTTATAGATCAGAAGTCCCGATTTGGCTGGTGGCTAAGAATTCTTGATGGAGAATATGGTATCCTTAACCTTTCTGCTTTCGAATTGTTCTAAGTATGAATCCCAAATAAACAATAAATTTTCGCAGAATGAAATAAGAGTGGCTATAGATAGAGGCTACAATTGTTTGCTTCTTTTTTGGGGTTTAGCTTTTGATTTTCGCTTAGAGACATTAATGTTGTGGAGTTCCAGCCATTCTGTTGTTACTATTAGGCAAAGAAGGACAATGCAAAAGCGTCAAAGTATAATCTATTGTTAATCGCCACCTATATTGTATATTGGGAAAGCTCAGATTCGAATCAATAGATTACATTACAGCGTATCACGAAAATAAATTGTAAATCTCAGTTATTGTACATAAGGGGGCTCCCGGTGGACACGGAAAGTGGCACCATAATTTGAGATCACAACAGAATAACTTGGCAACAAATAGTCGTAAAAATATAACAAAAATACAATAGGACACGGAAGATACTAATCTGATTTGTTGCAAAGCTTTGGAGATTTTTATCCAGCTTGCGTTGAGTTACAAGCGCTGGTATTCTTGTATTTTGAAGTAATGGTGCCACTTTCCGTGTCCACCGGGAGGGTGGGGGTATTGATTGATTATTTAGGGGTATAAATAGAGCAGTAGGTTTTCTACCTGTTCTTCGCCAACAAAGAGCTGTTAAACTCTAGAAAATTGGTTTCTATCGAACTTAAAATTTCAGTAAAGCTGAATTTAATCTTGATGGATTTTCGTTCTCAAGAATGATACTAAGCGACGTTGGACTACTCGAAGTCTGCTCTCGGCTTCGAGTTCTTGTTTCTTTTCTTGTCGACGAGCTCGAAAACTTCGAATCATACCCTCCTGCTCCTCAATGATACGTGTCGTTTCGTTTAATTGCAGAGTTAAGAATCGTATATCGGATAGTTCAGAATCAGGCCGCAGTTACACTTGATAAC
>LLCD01001317.1:0-11515 GCA_001414355.1 Hymenoscyphus salicellus
GGTCTATTGGTCACTTGAAGAAGGAGTGGGAGGGGAGCTTTGATGACCAGATAAGACTTTTGGTTGGGAAGTTGAGGGAACGTGCTGTGGCTGGGGAAGCTGTTGCATTATGTGACAGAGTTGCGTGAGTTTTTACCTTCTGTTTTGGGGGTATGTGTGGTTTGGATTTTTGAGATGAGTGCTGATTCTGAGATAGAGAGTTTGCTGCTGATATTATGTGAGTGATGGTTTGTTGTATTTGTACACTCCGAACCATTCTCCAATATAGGAGTTTTACTAACTTACCCATCTCCCAGGACCCTGGTGACATTCAACAAAACATGGGGATTCGTTGAAAACAGTCGTGACGAACGTAATCTCCTACACAGCTGGCGTCACGGTCTCATAGCCTTCGGATTCTCAACCCGATTCCGCTTCTACAGAGATGTAATCCTGAAGAGTCCCTTGCGGAACTTGTTCCTTCCAAGTGTCGCGAACACGGATGGTATGGGACATCTAATGGGCGAGGCAGATCGACAAGTCACTAAGCGAGAGAAGGAGTTTGAAAACTTTAGGAATAGTGAGGACGATAAGAAGGATTTATTGCAGTAGTAAGTCCACCCTGGTCGCCAAAATTCCAAATTCCTCGGCTAACAATTTCGAAAAAAAGTGCCTTGGAAGCAAAAGTCAACGGCCATCCACTATCCCCCCTTCAAAAACGGGCTCACGTAACATTCCTCATAATGGCAGGAGCCGACAGTGGGTAGCCTCTATACCGCCCTCCCTTTTTTCGGGTTTTCTAGGGAAGATTCAGACAGAATTTCCTCCTCAGACAACCCCCTTTCATCCTAGTTTCCGCAAACATACTTCTAGAATTGGAAATACTGAATCAGAAATCATCCACAGCAACGGGCAGCGCCCTCGGAACAGTCCTCCGCTTCCTCACCCTCAATCCCCCAGCCCTCCAGCGCGCCCAAGTCGAAATCTCCCACGCCACCTCCCAGAACCTCCTCTCCACCCCAATACTCTACTCCGAATCTTGCGAGCACCTACCCTTCACTGGGGCCTGCATCCGCGAATCCCTCCGTCTTCAACCCACAGCACCAAACCTCTACACCCGCCTAACTCCCGCATCAGGAATCTACATCGACGGCCACTGGGTCCCCGGAGGTGTCGAAGTAGTCTGTAATTCGACAGTCGCGCATCGAGATCCAGAATTGTATGCGCCGGACCCCGAGGCTTGGAGACCAGAGAGGTGGTTGGTGGGGAGGGAGACGGTGCATAGGTATGAGAGTGCGAGTTTTGTGTTTGGGGTGGGGTATAGGGTGTGTATTGGGAAGGATATCGCGTTGATGGAATTGTGGAAGTTGATTCCTGAGGTGGGTTTAATTTCTTTTTTTTTGTTGAATTTTGTGTGTACGGAATTGGGACTCCTGCTAATAACACTTTTCTATCTAGTTGATTCGATGTTTTGACATGGAAATTGTGAAGGAGGGAAGTTATGTTGTTGTTGGCGGTATTGCCTATAACAAGGACTTTTTGGTCAAGTTGAGGTCGAGGGAATAATGATAATTCAGCTGCTTGACAAACATGTAAAGGGGGCAAGGAGCGGGGGTGTTGGCATGCAGTACTCAGTCAATGTATCTCAACAAGTACTGAACATGGAAGCAAAAAGTTGTTGTATGAATAAAGTTACTCTAAAAAGATAGCACAACAACATTAAAGTGGAGAAGTTACTTGTTACAGCTGGTACTATGAATATTGTTTATCCTAAGCTTTGCCGTAAGTTCTAATATTTTTTTACATTACTTCAAACCTACTCAATTAATAGAGAATTTTGAGTAGGTGTACAACGAATAATATCATACGCTAATATTATAGACAAGTACACATCCTCTTAATCAAACCTATAAGATAATTTCATCTCAAAACTAAAAAATTGTATTAATTACGTTAACACTTATTTCAGCGCACGTATCATTAACTATTTATTTGCGCGCTTGGGATCATGCCTAAACTTAATAGAATGTTCATATGTGAATCTGTTTATAGAATTATTTATTTTGGCTTAGTGAATATCATTACCATTTAGAGTTTTCATCTTATACGCTTCTCCACTGCAAATGAGAAGGAGACATACAGAATCATTTTCTCATGCCCTGCAGGATAACTGATTCAAATTCTCGAACTTTGGGCTATTGCCTAGATGAGCATTCTTCGACGCTTCATATTTCTTGACGTGTTAAAGCACACCAACTTTGATTCTCCCACAGAGTTCTGCACAACGTCACAACTGCAACCCTCAAATATCAATTAAGCAACAGAGTTTGGTGTTGAACACAAGAGGTTGAAATTCTTGCGAAATTGTTCTTCTATTAACAGTCTTTCTAACTCCAAATTCAAATATTTTTTCTCTCCAAATCTCTCCCTCTCTCGCCAATTTTGAAAACCTACAAAAACGCTCCTCTATTTCCATCCACCGACTTGAGTGTATCCCAAGCCCAAACTACGAAATGGCCCTCATAGTCAACTCCACAACCGCAAAAGTCCCCGCACTAACTGGCATAGCTCGCAAAAGAGTAGGCGCAATTCCTTTCCAGAACCCCCTCAATCCCTCCCCTCTATAAGTCTGCGCAAAGCAATCCTTCATGCTCTTATACTTCATCTCCTTTCCAAACCCATCACTCTGCATCTTACTCTTGACAACATCAAAGGGATAACTGCTCAACCAAAGAGCTTCACCAGCTAGACCACCGTAGAATGCGACTTTCCAAGTAGGGATTTCGGAGCGGAGGATCGAGTTTCGGGAAGCGTCTTTGTTCATCATGTATTCGAAACTCATGAACCATACTCCATAAGCCTGAGCTTCTCTCAGAATAGTCACTGCTTCTCCGCGGTAAAGACCCTTCAGAACACCCTCATGAGCACTTAGTTTCCTAACGCAATCGAGAGGTCCGGAATAAAGACGTGCGGCACCGTGAGGTTGGGTTTGTAATCTGATTCTCACGTGTTCGATGGGTCCTGAGATGACACTGTTGGCAATACCGGCAAATGCACCGGCACCGTAGTATTGTGCGTAAGAAAGTTCTGGGTTGGCTGGGTTCTTGGCTTTATTACGGGCTTCGAAGCGTCGACGTGCTTCGTGGAAGGCGCCGAATTGGACGGAGACGCAAGCACCGATTCCGATGAGGGGGGTGAGGGTGCCTTTGTAGAATGCGAGGGCTCCTTCGGTTTTGTAGATTGTTTGGGCGGCGACAAGGGCGTTGGGGTATTGGGTTGTGGTTTGGAGACGAACTTTGACTATGTCGAATGGTTGTCCTGGAAAATTAGTCAGTATTTGCTTTCATTATATTCTGATAACTATCCAATTGGACCTCATATGGCGGTGTAAACAACCAAATTCGAAGCCATGCCAACCAAAAAATGAATAATTAAGGAAAGCGGGAAAAGGAAACAAAGAGAGAAGCGTCCTTCTCGGTTGAGTAGCAGATTTGATAGGAGTCCCATGATACAAACTTCAAGGAATCCCCACCCATCCCCAAGTATCGAGCTCCCTCCAAGCTCCCTTCAACCACACCGCTACCCTCCCACCCAAATTCCAAAAGAAAGACAAAAAAGACGTAATCTAGAAACAACTCCTCTCTCCTCGAAAAGATGGGAGATGATGAAAAATAAACTCACCCAAAAGAACCTGAGCAATTCCACCGGCAGCACCAGCAAACAAATCCTTCACCGTCCTCATCATCCCACCCTCCTCCAGTTCATTAGCAACATCCGCCATCTCTGCTTTTTCCTGACTCTCTCCTTGAATCTCTCCCCTCTTCCTTCGAGCTGTGAAGCTCAATTGCTCGACCTTCCGAATCTCCACGTCAGGTATTCTTGCTCTTCCTCCAGACCTTGAGCTTGAGTTTGAAAGTGAAAGACACCCCGCCTTCTGGCTATCGGAATGCTTCAAGGGTATGAAATGGTTGTGGCCTTGAAGGGGATGGGGGATAGGCCTAGAAGAAATTTATATCCCCAATTGACTTTGCGTGAGCTTTGTACTGAGCTTTGTTTAGGTATCTGCAAGTTAGCTGCAGAAAATAAAGCTTTCTGGTTGGACAGGGTTTCGATGATGTGCTTGCTCGCGCTTATCGCATCCCACTTATCTCCCTAATGCGGTGCCTTAAAATCCAGGCCCCGACGACTTGCCCTTGAAATTGGAACTGTTCGCCTGAAATCAAATATAGATTAGGTGCTTTCTTACTTACAACTTCTTTCCAACTTTCTTCAAGAATCCCCCAAAAAACGAATTGCGATCCTGGAAGTTTAGAAATCCAATGAAGCCCAGCCCCCTTCTTTGCAATAAATTAACCTTGACCAGATCAATTGACGTAGAACCCTGCTCCCAGGTTATTTTTTAATAGCCATCCTATATTCCCAAAAAGAAAATACTAAATCACAAGGCCTGCCCATTGAACTTCCGTGTAACAAGTTCAACCACTCCTGAGCAACTTCTGACCAGTTGGTAAAAACCACATCTAGAAGACATTGATTGACATCAACACAAACAACCAAGATATCATCCCAAAACAAACTTCTTCATCTTCCCCCTGGCTCAAGTTTAAATCAAGCCTTTATCATCTCATCTGACATCTCTATCACTTTCCACCTTCTCCCTCCACCAGCCACTTTCCACAAACCCCAAAGCAAGACAGACAGCCCAAAACCAGCCATCAAAAAGCCATCCAGCCACAAACCACAACATCTCCTCACAATCACCTTAACAATCACACGTGGCCAACCTCTCTGGAATGTATTCCTCACATAAAGCCACTCTCATCACACTGATTCACCAACGTTTCACGCCCAACACCACAACAAGAAAGAGATCACCACTGCCCTCCCTTGAACTTCCCAAGTGACCAAAAATCCAAAACACCAAAATTATAGCCATACCCACAATGACGAAAAGATCAGCCTTCCCCTTTGTAAAGCCTTAATAGTCCAATTATAATCATCAGTAGCAATAGAATAAACCATACACATCAAGTTTCACCATACTCACCACAACATACACATGATTTTCTCTGCAGATAGAGAAAAATTTACTTTTTAAGACTTTCATTACAATCGGATCTATGGTACGTAGCTTCTTATTCTTTCCTTCTCAAGTAGACAGAGCAGACAAGGCGAGCATGCCAACTCAAAAAGGCAGATAGGTATTTGAAAATATCCATTCCCTTCTTCGGCCCTGATGTTGTGTCCAATAAACAAGCAAAAAACCCTCCCCTAAATTACAAACGTCCGCTTCGATAGAAAAAAAGATGGCCACATAAGACCCTCTCCTCTATGAAGACAGACGAGATGAGAGACAAACGTGAGAGAGAATATCCATCTTCCTTTCTTTAAAAGAAGAAAGACGAGGAAAAACGGGCGGTAGCAGTGTGGGGTATTCGATATGACCGAGGTGTCGAGAGAAACAGTTCGAATCGTAAAAAGGTAGGAGATTGGAGGTTTCGGTGTTGTTGAGAAAAGAGGTGGTCATTCGAAAGGTTGGTGATGGTTTTTTGGCGGTTTATGTAGACGACGAGAATGAAAATAATGAAAAAGTCTGAAAGGACAGGACGGTGTGCTGGCTGGAAAATAGAAGTGTTGATTGTGTATCGTAGATTTTTATGATGCCAAATTGACTCATATTCAAGAGCAAGTCTGTTCGCCCTTAACTACGCCACACCTATACACAAAAACACCCAATATGGTCTTGAAAACACAAGATGGAGACCGAAAGCAAACCAAATGCACCCAGGGGAACCGTAAACGCCATTGACACAGGAGATGCTAAATGACATGGGGAAACTCGTTGTCGTATGATGGGTTATTTAGGCATTGGTTACCTGAAGGTTAGGGTTAGCGCACGCTTGAATATTTATATTTCCACCGTCACATACCTTGAGAATCCTCCTTGAGTAATCTTGGTTGTCAGCAATGCTACCATCACTCATTCTTCGCTGGGCCATAACTGATGGTTCCAAACGGGTATCGTTGAATGATGAAGCACCCCCACTGCTGTTTGGTGGCTTTCCTCCTCCAGCAATGAAACTGCTAACGGCAGCATTGCGTCTGTATTCCTCTTCCACCTCGCGTCTGTTCTTGTTGCGAATGAATAAGAATGCACCTCCAGCAATAGCAGCGATTGCCACTATACCAACAACGACGCCTGCAGCGATGCCGGCTTTACTTGGGCCACCTGAACTCTTAGCAGCGACGGCAGTGGTGGAGGTAGAGACAGAAGCGCTTGACGTGGCCGAGCCAGGAGCAGCAGTTACAACGATCGTCTCTCCTGCAACGGTGACCAACGATGGAGCGGCTGATTTGGTGGATGATGGTGTGGTTGATCCAGAAGACGAGGTACTTGAACTGGTGGAGGAATCGGTCTCGACCTTTGCAACTCGACCACTGATATAGACTGTGTAGTAACTGGCACCACCGCCTTGAAATCACAGTTAGCAACTGTCCAATGCCCACATCCCAACCTAATCACGACCAAATACTTACAAGTCTTTGCACCATAACCAGTACATGGGGTATCACAGAGAGCATCGTCGACCTTTAGACTGGCAGATGGAATCTTTGCACCGCACCAACAGTCAGAACCCTTTGTCGTGGCCATAGCATTATATCCTCCTGGTGCGCAGACCCCTTGACAGAGTCCATCGGTTTGGTACATGGCCGTGTTGTTGAAGGTGTAGCCAGACAGGTCAGAGTAGCAGCCTTGAACTGTATCCTCCAACCATGCTGTGACTGAAGAGGCAGTGAAGAGCACGCTGGCAGCGACAATCAAAGAAGGTGACTTCATTTTGTTGGTGTTTATATGGCCGTGGCCTCGTAGGTGATGGAAGGTCAGTCGGTTTGTTGATGGAATGGGTTCAACTCGATCGTGATGTCGTGTTGAACAGTATGGGTCTGGGAGAGGGACAGGTCCTTCAGGACGTTTGATCAAGAACCCAAGTGAATGGTCTCGCGTTAGTGTTGATGAGAGAGATGGACAGGACCAAGGGTTGGTAGCGATCGTCAGAATCGTTAGACACTGAAGTCTGATGGGTCGGTCGGAGTCGCTTTGTTTCGAGATTTTCGGTCGTGCCCTGTTAGCTGCCCAGGTTGAGTTTGATTGTATCTTTAGTAACAGTGGACGGTCGTGAATGGACTCTCAACGCGCGATTGGAATGTTGGGGAGAGTGAGTATGTCGATGAGTAAATGGTGAAGAACAAGAGGCCGTAACGAGTGTGCCTGTAGGGAAGAAATGATTGTTGAGGTCAAACAGTGGAGGACGAAGAACTGACGACGATAACCTGACGATGGAGGGAAGGGAAGGGTAAGGACTGTGAGGAGAGTGCTGCGAGAGATGCCGCCCGTTGATTTGTGGGAGAGAGAAGGCAGGTGGAGCAGCGAAGGACGAGGGCAGTGAGGGAAGGGTGAGGGTGAGTAGCCCCTGCTGTTGCAAATTTCCTAGATCTCTCCCTATTGGCCAATCTCCCTCTGTGCTCCACACCTCCTGCACCAGGGAGGGAACAACACGCGTTTGCAGAGCCCCTGATTTTTACTAAAGACCACCCTTCGCTTAACCCTTTGGACTTTCTCTCCGCCATCTGTTTACTTCCTTCACACCTCTTTGCATCCTTCTCTTCTCGGCCTTTCCCTATTTACCTGCAGCTGGCCTAGCTCTGGGCAAATGCGTGGCAGGCGGCTTAGCAGAGGGTTGAATGAGATTATGAGCCATATCAAAGCAGTTCAAGACTAGCACATGAAGGAACAATTTGCTGCTCGCATGCTCTTACTCTTTCACTGTTCAAGAATATTGTCTTAGAACATTTTTACGACCTTCCACGGGGTCGGATGGCTTACTGCTCCTCCACCAATTGAAGGGGCCTTTCAGCGTCAAATACAGCACTCAGTACCTAGTACAGCGCTACAAATACAGTGCTTCACCCCCGACCTGCTGGAATGGCCTGAAAGCGCTCAATTGACCCACGATTGCCCCTGGGACGACTTCCAACTTTAGCATTCAATATTCTGCGAGCCCCGTGCCGAATAACCCGATAACCAACTGCAAGATCAGAAAGAACAAAATCATGATTGACGACGCTGATCGCTCAAGGACCCGGATATCCAGATGCACCCTGCTTCATCAGAGGGGCGACTCTATCAAGTCATTTAACCCCATTCAACCCCTTCACGCTTTTATCCTGACTTATCCTCGACTTATCCCAAACTTGTGCAACGGACCCCGCTGCCATCCCATTTTAGTCAGGGGTAAGCGTGTCCTAAATCCTAATCGGGCTTAGGATGACAAGACCTCCCATTCGAACCCTGACCTGTACGAATCGACTACTCCAGGAGGATTTGCTAATTCCCCCATCTTTCAAAAGTCAAATACTCCCTCAACATTAAAGACGGGACTTTGCCACGAGGAGCTTCCAGAACGAGTTCCATTTCATCGGGGAAAAAGGTGCACTGCACTAAATCGTCAGCAATCCAAGTCATCAAGTGGACTTTTTCCATATCAACGCAAGTACCGTTTCACGAGACGTACAGCATTGTGCTCACTCATCTGGTCGTGGTGGTGAGACACGTAGACACTTCATCCGACTCCATCCACGATACAAACATTTCTTCAGTGCCCTCGCTCCTCTTGACCGATTGTCACCGACCACTCCTTGTACTTCATGTCACCCTCTTTTGCCTTTTCTGTCTGATACGCTCTGCTTGTTTCTTTGTTTCCAATATTTCTATTGTATTCCTCCCTTTCGTTTCGAAGGAGATGCTTAAATCCTCCGTGTACATGGTCTCAAGGTCTTATATCTACACACTCCTGTACCTCCCAAGACAACGTAAACATCTCCCCCGAGTGTCGGAAGGTGGTTGGTGATGATTGATCGATCCATCTCGTGTCACACACCCAGGCCGCCACATACAACCGGGACACCCGGTTAAAATTCTTCTTGGCGTGGTGCTGTACACATGCAGTACAAAGTGCGCCATCTGCAGCCAACAACTTGCCGCTGCACAGCTGCAGAAATACGAGTCCTATTTTTGCGTGCTTATTCCCCGAAGCAGAAAACCATCGCCAGATGGGGGTGTACGATTCTTTCTATGGGGTCAGAAGTTGTACATATCGAGTGGTTTTCCCTGCCCTCTCTGTCAATCGTACAGTCTGCGTCTGATCAAAGGCAGTACGACGGATTCCCATTCGAAGGAAAATGTATCTCTGCATCGTTCATCCTTGGATCTCTGGCGACGATTGGAAATCATCCGATATCACGTGTGGCATTTCAAACGACTTTCCATTCGGTTTCGCTTGTTTCTATCTTAAGATTCAGTAGTCCGATTCTCTAGACTTCGTCTGAACTCTGAACCATATCAAGCACGACCAGAAACGGAACGAATTTGATCACCAAGAAACCTTTCAAGTACGCGTGGCTCGAGTCATGGACTATGAATACGACGCGAGCTTCTGCGAGCTCGGGAACTTGGCATCAACACATCCAAAAAGGCATTCGGAATCCCAACTCTTTCCTTGGCTGCGGCCTTTCAATTGAAAGATCAGTCAGCGTGAGAGATTTCTCATCTTGTTAACCTTCAAGAAATCTCACTCCTTTGTACGACTGCCGAGTGCAAATTATCTCGGCAAGGAAATCAGCAGGAAGCCGAGCCCGATTGCGAAAGCGGATATAAATTAACCCCCTTCTTCGGCACATTACGGTAATTCCAATCTTTGCAATTTCCAAATCAGCCCTCAGCCTCCCAAGAACGCCTCGAGACTCGAGGCTTCAAAGTTTCGAAACGGGGAGACTCCACCGGAGAAGATCCACCCCCACAAAACCCCCTTTCGCTCGATACATCATTTCCACAATGCACATCAAACAGCTAGCCACATCAGCCCTTTTTATCAGCCACACCGCTTCGCAATTCTATAATTCATTTTTTGATATGTGATTGAGGTTGAAGGCATGATACTGAGAACTGCGGCTTGAGATTTGTCGTAATTCCTTTTCCGTTTGTTTCGTTTCGTGTTATCTTATCTTTTCTTGTCTTTTGATGTTTATTCTTTATGGATGTTTCTCGGCTAGATGAAGTCACCTGTCGTCTGAAATTCCTGGCATTGGAGGGGTGGGGGTGTATGAAGTCATTTGCATGTATGGGATGGAGAGGTGTTGGCGGGTGATGAGGTTGGGGTTGTGACGTTGGTTGAGGTTTTTGTTATTCATGCCATCCCATCTATCATCGGAACTTTTCCGATCGATCGATTTAGTTTGTTTCTTTAACTCATGACATGTCGGTTTTGTGTGGTTCTAATGTGTTTTGATACTTCGGTCCGTATTTTGGAAATCCGCCTCGATTGTTGTTCCTGTTATCAACTTGTTGATGCCATTAGTTTTAGTTGTGTCAAGCTGTAGTAGTTGGAAGATTCATCCTTGCTCAACTTATCGTTCGTCCTGTCTCACAGCATTCGCTTTCCCGAGAACGAGAAGCAAGCGACTACTTGGAGATCACCGGAAGTTTCCTTACTCTAATAGTTTCTATGTTCTTACCACTAGCTATATAGATTTGAACAAATTAGACTCGAGATGTCAGGTCACATAGCAAAACGTCAATGGTATTCCACCATATTTGAATTGTGGATTTGGTTGCCAAGTCAAGGAAGCTTGCAGCAGGCCTTGAATACTCCCGGTTCGTACCTGCCTACCTAGCTCATTGCACCAGCGTTTCGGGGCAATACAAAGGTACTTGGCCTAAATACTTGGGGCAATTTAATACTAGTCCAGAAAGATTTGAACAATGTG
Organism: Hymenoscyphus salicellus; assembly: GCA_001414355.1. Classification (NCBI taxonomy): domain Eukaryota; kingdom Fungi; phylum Ascomycota; class Leotiomycetes; order Helotiales; family Helotiaceae; genus Hymenoscyphus; species Hymenoscyphus salicellus. The sequence goes on from LLCD01001317.1 coordinate 10,804, forward strand.
GTTCGAAAATATTTGGCTCATATCTGGTAAGTGTTCTTACTATCCCCCCTGCCCCTGCCCTCTACATTTACTTCAGGTTATTTCTTGTCTAATGTGGGGGAAGCTAGCTACATGTAGCATTGCCATTTTGCCATTTTGGGAAAGTGCGAAGTGAAACGAGTTGTCATCACAGCTGGTAACCATCAAGTAGAATGGTAAATCTTCTACTGGCGTTGAGATCCAAAGTGCGATGTGCAACAATTACAGAGGGTAATCAATACGTAGAAATGGTAAATCGGCTACGGATGCTAATAGGGTTCAAATTACGATGTGCAACAGAATATTCCCGCTGCTAAAAGGCAGAGATGGTGAATTGGTCTACGGTTGGCGATGAACGCAGGAGTGCGATGTGTAACAAAAACTCTTCGGTATTATATTCACTATCCAAGTTGAAGTCGTTACTAATAATCCTCAACAGAAGGCTCTTCTTTCTTCTCTCGTTTCTTCTCTTCATTATCACCTCTACATTTTCTTCTTTCCTTCTCTCTTATAGTGTTATACTTCCATCTCTCGGTACTACTCACCATTCATCTATACTGAAAGACGTCAGAATGCTAGTGACTGACGATGATCAGCTTAGAGCGGTTGCGTACGACGCCAACGTAGCAGCAAATAAATCGCTCGACAGAAATGAGCAAGACGTAGGATCTATACTACCATAAATCCAAACATC
>LLCD01001318.1:0-11513 GCA_001414355.1 Hymenoscyphus salicellus
GTGTAGCTCCAAGTGCACCAGCGATTTTGTTAATAATAGCACTGGCTTTTCCAGCGCGTGCCTCGCTTTGGGGAGCTGATATTATACTGTGAGAGAAGGAGTCAGCCGACGTTGTTAAAAGAAAGTGAGGTTGAGAGACAGGGTTAATTACGTTTGCTGCTTGTATATGGGCCCGCAATCGCTGAGGCAATGATATCGTCCATTTCTGCGGGGGTGAAACCACTGGTATCTTGACGTTGTCGAATTGGGATTACGGCCCCTGATACAATGGCGCCGTTTGCGAGGACGGCGATTGTGGAGAACTTCATTTTGTGTGATTAAGTGATTTGAAGCGAGAAACGTATTAATAAAGGAGGATGGAGACTAGAGACTAGAGACTGGATTATAGAGATGTTTTGTTTGGACTGTCTTGGAGAAGAGAGGTAAGACTGAGGAATTTAAATGAAAATTACGAACGGGCTTTCTTCTCATCCTTCATGGCGACCCACGTTCAGATTTCCACGATGGAATCTTTGATTCCGCTTCCTTAGATCTTCCGGCCGGAATTGCAAACCTTTTCGTTTAGAATTTGGAATCTCGTTTTTGGGCGATGAAATGAGATAGAGCGACCCAGATCCTCAAGTGACATTCCGAGAACCTCCCCAAGAGGTCAAGGACCCTCAGCTCAGCGGAAAGTGGAAGAAAGAATACAGTAGTGCGGAATTTTCCAAGCCATCCAAGTCAGAACTTGAACTTGCCAGTTCAATTTTGCTGATGGGGTGAGATGGAGCCACTGAGGTCCTCGGGTGAGCTTCTTGAGAGGTCCATGAACTTGATATCGATCGGAAATTAGAAAGCTATACATTAGTGTAAACCGTTGGATTCAGAACTTAGCAGTTCCAATTCGTTGATGGGATGAGAGGGCCATGAGTGACACGCGGAGAAGCTCCCTAATCGGTCTATGACCCTGACCTTAGTAGAATAGAGAAGAAAAGGATATAGTAGTGCAGAATTGTAAATCTCCATTGTCAGAACTTAGCAGTTTCAATTTGTTGATGAGATAAGATGAGATGAGATGGGGATACGAAGGTCTTTGAGTAACGCCCCGAAAATATTCCTCGGAGGTCAATGTCTCTCTATTCCGGTGCGGGGATGAGAAAGAGCTACCCAGGATCTTTGATTGTTGCTCCTAAATCCATGAGAGGCAATGACTCTCAATACAACGGCAATGGAAAGGATGCTTCGTCCCCGGCGAAAGTATTTCAGAAGCACAGCGATATATTCAGCAGCGGGGAAATTTTAGTAGCCTTGACGAAATCCCCTCTGCTGCCACCGCCTGTGCTTTCGAAATAGTCCGCGAGACACGAAGTACAATGACGAAAAAGTAGGTAACCGGTAGGTAACAAAGACCAAACCAAAACATATAGACGAGAAAAGGGAAAGATGGTAAAAGATAACGGGGTTCAACTTTACTTATACCAAATACTCTAAGATATGAATAAGAGTAAGAAAACGGACACGGACGCGTAATTACAGCTGTAAAGAGTCCATGCGAAGAATGAAAAACGTTATAACCCCAAGAAAGAGTATCGGATATATTGCTTCTTTTGACAGAGAGGTAATTGTAGAGTTTGGTAAAAATGGCAAGCGATGCGAGGTTTCTGGAAATATAAGAGAACGAGAAAAGATTTCCCCTCTTTCGGTATCCCACGTTCGGAATCCCACAATCGAAATGGCTAGATGCTGGAAAACTACCGGTAGGAAGAGGAGTCAAGACAAACGCATCGATAGTACCAATAAAATAAAACATTCCCAAAAAAGAACATTATTGATCAAATCTATGTGAGAAGCCTTGAATGATCGCCAAAAAAGGTATGATCAAGGCCACATGCTAAGCTGAAACACCCTCCCTTCACTCAAAGGCCCAAAAACTGTACTCAAATCATCTCTAAAACTCTGCTGCTTCAAAAATCGAAAATCGCTCGGCGCCACCTTCCCCCTTCCAAGCTCCTCTCTCCCCATGCCCGTATGCCGTTTCGAGAAAGCGGAACCTTCACCCCCAACAATTGTCCAACTCCCATTCCCCACAACAACATGCCTCCGCATGGCAATATTCCACGCAAAACTACTCTCGTGCGTGCCCCCAAAACGACTACTCCTGAATAAAACAAGATAGTCAATTAATAGCTTCTGCTCCCATCCTAGAGATTGCATTTCCAAAAGTTCCTTTTCGAAGCCTTTTGCGCTTAGCAGATCTTCCTTTGTAACAACGTCCATACCAAAACTCCTTGCATCTTCATTAAAGTATTCCTTGTCCTTCTCGTTCCCAGTGGCAAGGTAGATGAGGTTCAGCTTGGAAGAATTCGCGTGATTGAGGTAGTTCTCCGTCTGAAGATTATACCCCGTCCAATTCGCCGCCCTCGCATCCCCCTCTGTCCTTAAATGAGCACCATAATAAGTTCCCAATTGAACACCCTGATGCTCGGCTTTAATCCCCAGGTTATATTTCTTGTCCATAGCGTATACCACCGTCCCCGCCAACCGTCTTACATCCGCGCGAAACCGTAACAGCTTCCCAAAGTTCGCGACGAGATGTGGATCATCATAAGAAAGGGGGAATTCGAGAAGTGGTTTCTTGAACACAACAAGAACCGGTAGGGCCTCGGAGAAGGGTTTTGGATGCATGGCATCGAGGTAGTTGTGGAATGCCTCCGCCCATTTTCCCGGTGCTGCCAGAACATGTTCCGCGATATGGAGAGGACTGAGATCGTACGGATCGAGTTTGATAGCCTTTGCTGTTGAGGGTTTCTCCCATAGCTCGTTGGCGTGTGGGATGAGGTAGATTTGCGGGCAGGCGCTGCCTAGGAATCGCGTGAAGTGTGAGAGGTCGAAGAAGCGTTCGAAGGGGTCGGGTGCATCGGCGAGGAGAGGATTATGTTTACTTCGTCTGGCTATCAATGATTCCCCGCGACTGATCTCGGGGATGATGAATGAGGTTGCTGGTGGTGTTAACGGTTTCGTTCCATTTATTCAGACAGAATGATCTGGATAATTTACCCCCTGCTTCAATGGCAAAACGTAGGCAGTTAAGATAGACATTTCGAATAATGCCAACTCCCCCAGAGGGAGGTTCGCATTTGATTATTAGACCTGGTGTCCATGTGGTGTTCTGGCACAAGGCTTTCAATGAAGTGTTGTCGAAAGGGCCATCAATCTCGGTATCCACGATGCCTTGGATAAATATGCCCTTCTTGCCGGTAACCGCGCTTTTATATGCTTCTTTGTAGCTGGGGGCGGGTTTGCCAATGGTGCGAAAGAGTTGGAAAACGAGGAAAGATCCGAGGGCGAGAAGCAGGAAGATGCGGACGAAGGCTCGTTGAGAGATCATGTCGCTATACATTCAAAGACAGGATGGAGAGAGAAGAGGGATAGGAAAGACAGTAATTGATTACCTCCTTTTGAACGTCTTCATAGACATTTCAGCCGCATTCCCCTTGGGCAGTCCTGGAAAAGCAATTCCATTCCATGTCTCAAGAGGAAGCGTTTGCTGCGACGTGGATTGACCCCTTAACAGCCCTAACAGGACATGATCAAAGGGTATCAAATCTGCTGGTGTTTTGTAACCATTCTCCATGCATGGACACAATAGTTGAATGTTTTCCGTGCTTTGGTTGTGGTGGTGGAATAAAAGTTGTTTGATGTACGCGTAGAACCCCGACCCTGATGACCGACCACTCACGCTAAAGATACTGTACAAGCGTAAACCAACGCCAAAAAGTGCAGCAACAGAATCAAGGTTACGACAACCACACCTCTTAGGTCTATGAGTGCCTTTCTTCTCTTAATACTAGGGCCTGGCCCCGGAAGCTCGCTTGATAAGCAATTGTAGGAGGGGCGACTTCTGTTCTGGTGTCGAGCACCACATCCTGAGTTCTTTGCTCCTGGCCCGCATTATCTTCCCTTGCTACCGGTAGTCTTCCAATTGTGGAATACCGAATATAGAAGTTGAGCAATCGTTTAGTTCCTATTTTATTTGCACGATCGATACTTCGTGTAATGATATACGTCCCCCATGGTGGTGTCTTTGGGGCAATTATCATGACCCGACACCACCTGCTTCTCTTTTCACGAAAATGAAAAGACCGAAGATTCCGAGTGGAGGAATAACATCTTGCTTTTTTGCGATGGTTTCTCTTTAGCCTGATTGTATTTAGGGCAGACTTTTAACTGTTATACTCCACAATTCTCGGGGTCTTTGGTTCTTGCGGGGAAGTGGGGGATTTTGAGGATCGCGGGGTCGCACTCTTCGCACTCTTTTCAAACTTCTATTTGTTCTTGTTATTGGTAGAGCTTGATTTCCGAGGAGATAGTTGATGAGTGGAGTTATTGTAGTTATGTTGCCTCTTTCTTGCTTTGTTTGATATTGGATTCTTCCAGTGAACTAGGAGGGCGTGTTTGGATTATTTCCTCAATTCGTCCACACATCTCTTTGGCATAAACAGTATATACTGTGGAAGAAAACCGCACCATGGGTTGTTTATATTGGTTTCTTGCCTGGTTGTTAGCTGGAGCTAGTCTATGAGTTCCCCCATTTCCGGGGAAGCTTCGTATTTACCCATATTAACCTGCGTTTGTGGATCTGTTAACCTACGGCTGCGGCTGCGGCTGCGGATCTGGGAGATAGGCGACGGTTAAACAGCTTTATATGTCATTGACAAGGATAAGATTGAGCTTTACTTTTTTGTCTTACCTCGGGTTAACTTCTCAAGCTCTTGAGATTTGGTATATCAAGATGGCTACACCACCGCTAGTGGGTTTGGGGTTACGGCAATATGATTTCGTTCTTGAGGTTGGCTTCGCTGCTTGCTGCCGTTATGTGTGTGAGCTCTTCTATTATTCGGACCGAGAATAAAAAAAGTCCGAATGATTTGTCGATTCGGACGAGCAATGAATTTCAGGATGTGGTATGCGAATTTCTCCTGTTGTTCTGCTCAATTGATGCTGATTTTCTTGCAAAAGGTTACTTGGGATGGCCACTCCATAATGGTACACGGGAAGCGCGTGGTGATCCTGTCAGGCGAGGTAACCTTCTCTGTTCCAAACGAGCCCAAGTTCCAATTGACAAATCTTCTGTTATAGATACATCCATGGAGGTACGTTAAACCCCCTCCGAGTTTTCTCCCTAAATGCTTAAACTAAGAATACCAAAAACCAGAATGCCAGTCCCCTCCCTCTGGCTCGATATCCTCGAAAAGATCAAAGCCCTCGGCTTCAATACGGTCTCCTTCTACGTCCACTGGGGTCTCGTAGAATACGCCAAAGATGATTTCAACTTCGATGGTTTCCTCTCGCTAGAACCTCTCTTCGAAGCCGCGAAAAAGACGGGAATGTACCTCATAGCACGACCCGGTCCATACATCAATGCGGAAACGACAGGTGGGGGAACGCCAGGCTGGGGAACTCGTGTCCCAGGCGCTTGGAGGACGGGAAATCAGACGTATTTTGATGCCATGGAGAATTATGTGAGGAGGATAAGTAGGATTTTGGCACCGGCTCAGATTACGAATGGTGGACCGCTTATTCTGGTGCAGCCGGAGAATGAGTATAGTTATTGTTTTGAGAGTCCGAATTGTCATATTCCTTGGCCGCAGCCTGAGTACATGGATTTGTTGCAGAGGTTGATGAGGGAGGAGGGGGTTGTGGTTCCGACTATTACGAATGAGGTTGCGTATACTTCCTCGAACTATGCGCCGGGATCTGGGTTGGGGGAGGTTGATATCAGGGGTTATGATAATTATCCTCTTAGTGGGCTTGTTCTCTTTACTAGTTGGGATAATTACTGACTCGTGGTAGCTTTTATCTGTAATGCGACGTCAACTTGGGCAGATAACAAATTGCCTACAAACTTCTGGGAAGCTAACCAAAATCGTTCTGGGGGTAACCCAAATTCCATTTTAGAGGTAGATTTTTCTTTTATATCGCCTTGCATAGATTAAAGGCTAACTCTCCAGACCCAAGCTGGTGCTCATGGAAGATGGGGATGGTTCAGTCCTGAGGATTGTGCTACATACACAGGTTCAGATTTCGAGCGAGTCTTCTACAAGAACTACATATCATTCTCCACCACTGTGATGAATCTCTACATGGTAATCTCTATCTTCTTTCTTCTCAGCCAAACTTACTCACTCCTTCTAGATGTACGGAGGTACAAACTGGGGAAACATCGCTTCACCCGCCACAATCACTTCCTACGATTACGGAAGTCCCATCAAAGAGAACCGACTCATTACGCGCGAGAAATACTCGGAACTCAAACTTCTTGCACAGTTCTTACGCGTTTCTCCTGCGTACCTCACCACGAAACCACTTAATCAATGGCCTGTGAATACGGTCAATTCAAGTGTGTTCAGTACTAATTCTGATATTGCTGTCAATCAATTGGCTGACGTGGTGGGAAACAAGACTGTGTTTTGGATTGTTAGGTGAGTTTGAAATCATGAGAGTCGTAGGAATAAAGCTAACAGGACGGGGTAGACACAATGCGTATAATTCGTTTGGGAGCTCGCCGTACAAACTAAATGTCCTGACTAGGAAGGGCAATATTTCTATTCCTGCTCTAGGTGGAAGCTTGAGTTTGAATGGGAGAGATTCAAAGGTTTGTTATTGGTTTTATTCGTTTCTTTCAATGTACTGATAAGACCGCAGATCCACGTTACAGATTACGATATCGGTTCGAATGCAGAAATTCTATACTCATCGGGAGAGATCCTCACCTGGTAAGCCCTCTTGCCATTCACCCTGTCGTTTTGATTTGCTTACACAAACTCAAGGAAAAAGTTCTCGGCCGAAACCATAGTCGTCATACACGGATTCCCTGGAGAAACACACGAAACCGCCTTCGTAATCTCTGGGAAAGATACGTCAATCACCCAGCTCAGTGGCAACTCTCTGGTAACTTCTTCAGTCGCAAATGGCATCGCAACAATCAACTACAAAATCTCCACTCCTCAAACCATACTTTCAATTGGACCAAATCTCAAAATCATAATCGTGACGAGAAACGCCGCATTTAACTTCTGGACTCCATCGTGGGATGATGGAAGTGCCATTGTCAGCAGTCCATATCTCATCCGTTCAGCGGATTTGGGACCCAGAGGAACTCTAGCTTTGAAAGGAGATTTAAACCAGACCCAAGTTGTAGCTGAGGTATGGGCGGATAAGGACGTGAAGAGTGTGAGTTTCAATAGTAAGGAAGTACATGCCGTCAAAACAAGTTATGGAAGTTTGAAGTTCGAGTTGAAGACTGAGACGGATCTGAAAGTTGAACTTCCAAATATGGAGACTTTGGAATGGGTACTGGTCTCCCTTCTCCCCTTGAGTCTAAAGCTAAACATCAGTAGAAATCTATCAACAATCTCCCCGAAACCACACCCGAATTCGATGACTCTGCCTGGCCAAAAGCAGATCTCACCACCTCAAACAATCCTCGCAAACCAACCACACCAACAAGTCTTTACGCAAGCGACTACGGCGTACGTTCCCCCTTCCATCACTGCTAACTTACTCGCTAACTTTCTTCAGTTCCATACAGGCACTATCCTCTGGCGCGGCCATTTCACGGCCACGGGTCTTGAAACAAACATTACAATGCTAATTCAAGGTGGAGCAGCTTTCTCAGCATCCCTCTATCTCGATGACAAACAACTAACATACTACCCCGGAATCTACAACGTCGCATCCCAGAACCTAACAGGCGCCATTGCCAAACTGGAACCGGGAAGTAAACATGTTTTCACTGTTGTACAAGATCACATGGGCCTAGAACAAAACTACGGTCCGGGAGGGGATTTACATAAAGTCCCTCGAGGGATTTTGAATTACCAATTTGGAGGCAGGAATGGGACGAGTGTGGAGTGGAAATTGACTGGGAATTTGGGCGGTGAACATGTTGGTGCCATCTCATATGTTGAACTCTAGCGACTTTGACTGATTGACTGAGATAGTATCTCGATCGTATCCGTGGACCTCTCAACGAAGGAGGCCTCTACCACGAACGTCAAGGCTTCCATCAACCCTCGCCGCCCTCCTCAGATTGGAACCTCTCCTCTCCCCTCGTCGGTCTCACTAGTCCTGGAATTCGATACTACACCACGACCTTCGATCTATCCCTCCCTCAAAACCTCGATATCCCACTGTCATTCAATTTCAAAAACAGCACCGGCCCTGTTGTTGATTCAAGGGTGTTACTCTATGTAAATGGCTGGCAATTCGGCAAATACGTCAGTAACCTTGGACCACAGGTTTCTTTCCCTGTTCCTGAGGGGATTTTGAATCATCAGGGGACGAATACTGTGGGACTGAGTTTGTGGGCTTTGAGTGAGGGTGGTGCGAAGATTGAGAGTTTTGAGTTGAGGGCCGATGGGGTTATGGAGACCGGGATGGAGGCGGTTGTTAAGATGCCGCAGCCGAAGTGGGAGAGGAGGGAGGGGGCTTATTGAGGTGATCTGAGGGAGGTTGTGTTTGGGAAGTAGTTTATATCGTGTTGGGAATAACCCTGGCTTTTATCAGCAAATTTGGAAGCTGTTATTTTATACTTAGAGCGCCAAGATAAGGATACTCAGCCTAGGACATCCGTGAGGCAAAAGATAACAAATCTTTAGCCCTTTTTGCAAACGTGAGTGGAATCGGTAGGCAAAAGGATAAAAATTCCGAGGAGGGCAATTTATTATGACGCAATTACTTGGACAAAATTTTGCTGTATGCTTTTTGGAGCCCCTGGAAAACCGTTAGGATAAGCTCGGGTTGTTTCAAGGAATTGGAGAGCTACCATCCTTGGTTCATTCGGTGTAGATGTCGCGTGATTTTGATTTACGCTTATATTAAGTTGATAAAATCAGTTCTAATAATGAATTTGACAATTCGTGCGACCCGTTTCCTCAAAAGTTCAACTACTTCTAACCAACCCTCGGCAGAAGCTACTTCAAGTGGTAAGTTTCCATGTATATCCCTGCAATTTGGATCCCCCCAATAGTCAAGAAGAATTCTACGACCTCAATATTCCCTGCTCTGGCTGCTTCGATCAAAGTACTTGTGTACGCCATGACCAAAGCCTCTACTTGTGAGGATAAATGCGCACTTCCAGCGTGGGTATTAGCGCCATGTCCAATAAGCAATTTGACAATTTGTGAATTCCCAACCAAAGCGGCATGTTCTAGTGGGCTTCTCCGTTTTCGCCCTATGACCCCCTCTTCGTAGTAGTAATTGAATTCTGTGTTTGGGTTTGCACCGTAATCTAGGAGTAGAGAGACCATTTCCCCATCGTTACGAGCGATAGCGGGATGAAGTGCGATGCATCCTTTCTCTACTGAACGAGCAATAGCAAGAAGTGATTCGTGCAAATATTCGTTGTCAGCATCGAATGCTGACCATAGAAGTGGATCGTCGAGCGGAATATCGTGTTGCAGAAGGTAGGCAACAATACCATGGTGTTTATAGTTAACAGCTTGCAACAATGATTTTGTCCCAATGTGTTCAAGAAATGGCCGTGTGCCTTGGATAAGGTCTGAATTCGCCTGATTGTATCTTTCGGTTGCGTAAGCTTCAAGCATGCTCGTCACGATATTGAAGTTCCTTGTCCATGCTGCACTTATGAAGAGCTCTCTTTCATAAGCTAACAATATGCCGAAACTTTCTTAACTGTCAACTAGCAGTAAGTATGATTTCAAGATAGCGATCACGCCAGATTGTCCCATGCATGCTGCTTTCCTCCAGGCCCCAAAAGGTAGGCCGTTCTCCCTTCAAATAATCAGCATGTGTTATAAAACAAAAATTATCTCGAACGACTTACATCATGAAGGCGTTTAAGCGACAGTATGGAAGAAGGTTTGCGCAAATTGTCGTGTGCCCACAGGTAGTTCCTTCTATCATAAGATACTCGCAGGTTAGCTTGATCGGTGACCTACGTCCAAAGATAGAGTTGATATCCTCATCTTCCCGGACCCAAACAGTGTTTGTGTAAAATTGAATGATTAAGCAGAAACCTTTAGTGCATGCCTCAACAATGGAAAGGAATGGATCTCGCAAGTCGGTTTCTTTGGGAGTCTCATTTGAACCTAGAGCCGGATTCTTCGAAACCTCAGCGATTTCCTCGCTTTTACTCTCCATATACGGAGTGTTTTTCTTCCCGAACCGTTCCGTGGCTGCTATAAGCTATTTCTTCACTCCTGAGTCCATCTCAGCATCCAAGGAACTCAGCAATGCTTCATGTCCGTTTTTGAAACCCCAACAAATTAGTCTCGTGTAAGGTAGTTTCGGGTTATTTGACGGGGATTCTTCCTAAGGCCTAATACTGAACAAAAGCTGCTTTCTATATACCTATTTAATTATGTAAGCGTAGTAATTGAATGGGTCTGAAGGGTCTTTACTAAATTTTGAAACCGATTCCATGACAACACTGAAACAAGCTCAGTCACTTGATCTTTTATTTCGTTGTGGTCTCTAGCTTCAATCAATTTGAATCTGAAAGTATGATACAGCCATTCGTTGATGACATATCCGAGAAGTACGTACTTTGGTCTGAGACCTGCCCCACGTTGCAGCACGTAACGTGCAAAATCTATATTTGAAGGCTAATATGTTGTTTGTGGACGCAAATAGTTACTCAGTGTCTGAACGGCACTTTCAACGAATCCGCCTTAAACAATGGAGTTCGATTTTAAAAGTGTCTTTTCAATGGCCTCCATATGCGCACGGGTTCTGTTTGTATACTTCGTAATTTATGTTTCAAAATCACTAAAGCAAACGTAAGTGACACAGATTTCTCCGAGGTATGCCTCCGCTTCTTCCCTAGTAAAGTGGTAGGTAAATCGAGATCGATCCAGTAAATTCCACGAGGAGATCATTAGAAATTGCTGGACCGTGTAATGCGCTAATTGAACTGAACGATCTTCATCATACGCTGCACAAGTGATCTTTGCGAGTTCTGTATTTTACCGAGCAGTCTCTCGTAAGTTTTAGTGAGATCAAGTGGTAAGTTTTCCAAAGCTTCACGAATGCTAGCATCTGTATCGCACTCGCAGAGTCAGTCTAGTTGGAATCTGACCCATAGAAACCTGGACAAAGGTTAGCAACGAAAATAGCAAATCGATCAAAACTTACATTCCCTTCGCTCCTTTGCTTAAATTGTGTATGATCTCGTCTGACAAAGTGGGGTCGCCTAGGTTCAACTCACCTGAAGCGATCATCTTTCGAGTAGTTTGTTGAACAAATGAACTGATATCGGATGATATCTTCGCTCCCGTGACAATAATACGATATATGTCCAAGTTATTTGGGGATATCTGATGTCCCACATCAGCCCGGGAACTCACGATCAGCTTCAAAACAGACTGTTGAGAAGCTAAAAAGTGTTTGAGGAAATTGAACAAAGTTGCCCTATCCTTCTCATCGACCTCGTCCAAACCATCGACAACTGCATAGATGGTATAATCACGGCGAGAATCCAAGACACTTTCCATTATTTGAAGCATTTCTGC
>LLCD01001319.1:0-11503 GCA_001414355.1 Hymenoscyphus salicellus
GGGTTTGGGCGTGCGGTGGACGTTTGGGGAATTCCTGTAAGTCTTCCGTAGTAGGTCTTGGACGTTTTTGTTGCGTCTTGTGGGTTCTTGTTTTTCTACATGTCGAGGGTTTGGATCGCGCATTGATTTCGATGAAAGGCTTCCCCTGGATCGTTCTCACCTTTTTGGGGTTGTTATATTCTCCCTTTGCTCTTCTGTGTTTTTTCTTTCTGGTCCACAAATTGTGGTTCATTCAAGCTGAGTTGCGAGTTACCACTCTCATCTCTTAATTTGGAAAGAGGAACATCACCAAGGGGTACATTGAGAAGGGCAAGTAAGTGTCTTGTCGGCACTCTTCTGGTCAATTGGTGAGTTTATTTATGAGCATGATATTGCTTGTCTTTATCCTTAAAGTTCTACCCGTCTGGTGTTTGGTGGGTTTTGGGGGGGTGCTCAATCTAACGAATAGTTATACTCGGGATTTCGTTCGTCAAATTATTCCATCAAAGATGGTCGCAACCGAGCAAAAGCACAATGTCTCATCGCATCTTGAGAATACCATTTCCAACGAATCACACTCTCCCCACCAAAGAAACCCTGAACGAGAGGAGAATACTTTAGTCTTTGATCTCCAGTATTTGGCTCGTCTGGTCGATATGCTGAACGGATTTCGAGCAAAATTAATCCCAATTTTGTCATTTTCGGTCCCAAGAACTCGCTGGTCCCAAGAACTCGCTCAAATACCATGAAGGTCTTCGATTGGGCGCTGCTTAGCACGGTGAATCACGACTTCAAATCGAAATTTCATCCGAGCATGATACACAATTTGACATGCAGACTATCCTCCATATCCTCCCTTTGCCAGCAGCCATTTGCCAACCTTCTAATCATGACGAATCCTCTATCGAATTTTCAGAGGGATTACAAAAGAAAGCAGAAGATTTCTCTGCCAACGGCGACTTAGTTACTGCTCGCGCATACTACCTACTAGCATTCAATTTTCTTAGCGAGCCCGATGGCATCATTCTTGAACGCTTCCAAAGTATAATGCCACCTTCTCATTTCAAATGCTCTCGCATCGAGACAGAGCTTGGATTGATGATCGAAGCCGGCGAGTATGCCGAAGACGGCTTGAATACTCTGAAATGCACAACATTACAATTCCCTTTGAGGAGGTGAAGGCATATCTACCTCTGTCTTACAATGCCCTCGAGCCATATAAAAGCCTGGAAGTGCTCGAGAGAGCATGGGGAACGTACACGGGCAGAGAAGAGGAGAAGTGGATCAAAGGCCAATTCGACGCTCTCGTTGAAAAATGTAAAGCCCAGTTTGGTCAAAACTATCTAGAGCATATTCGGGGTTGGACTCCCAATTTGGAGAAAACATTCGTTACTGCTTTGACGATTTGGAGCAATATGGACTAGGACATGGAAGCTGCATGGGTATAATTTAAGAATCTGATGCCGGAGTGGTATGAGGGCGATGATTATAAGGGGCATGAGGGCAGCGGGGGGTTTGAGAAGAGCAAAACGAAGAGGAAGGCAGCTCCTCGTAAAAAACACCTCTGATATCGGCGTCTTGTACTTGTAACTGCCCTCACTTGTAATAGTCCCTCAGCATTAGCTTTGAACAAATTAAAATGTATACCGATCAATCATCAAATGTTGCAAGCTCGTAACTGTCCCGCGACGAACATTAAGTAAATATGTTCGTACCTAACCCTCGTTGTTCTAACGCTTCAAGCCAAACTAAGTAATTGTCTCCAATCATCGGAACAATGTATGACTTTTGTCCCAGATAATTAGTTATCCTACAAAATTACAACGAGAGGCTCATGCAGGTACGACCGTACCTATTTGCTGTATCTTTCATTGCCTTCTACGAGCGCTACGACACCTCTGCGTTAGTTTCGAATAAATTACTAACCAATCATCAAAAATTCCCAGCCCGTGACTGTATTCTTTGATGATGCTTTTCAAGGGTGTAAATGTTCACACGTCACCCTCGCCGAAACACACAGTAGCGCACCCAACTAAGAAGAAGGCTTACCTTTGGTGTCCGCCGGCGTATGCGAATTTCGGGGACAAACTTCGAAGCCAACCAAATAACCTCTCAATCAAGGCCCGAATTGTCGGTACAAATTGCATCGCGGTCTCATGATATGCACCGGAGATTTTGTCTACCAATGGTTGATGGGAACCCCTACAAACTAAGCGCTCAAGCTTATTTTGATTGCGAAACGCATACGAAAAAAAACGATAATTACTAACGACAAAGACGCGGCTTAACATCTTCGGCGAGGATGAGATATTCAAAGCGTTGATCTACTGGAAATCTCACCTCTGAGGCTTTGAAGGGATCGGGATGTTCGGCAAGGGCTACTTTTAGGACTCGTTGGTGGGAGTCCGGCGGAGGTCCAGGATGAGCAGATGGATGGATATATATCTACACTATCTACATCAACCCAGGAATGATTGTTTTATTTAATACCAAGAGATTCAATTTGTCAAATTTCCGACTATAATTCGTTATGAAATCCAACTTCTTTCTCGCGAGTTTCTGTGCTGCATTTGTCGGTGGTGCTCCTAGTGGCTTGGAACCCAATTCATGTGGGGTATGTCTTCTTACAGCTTCAACTAGATTCTTTTCCGAGTGCTGATAATATGCAGAAACCATGTTTGACTGAGTTGGGTACGAGTTGTGACCCGAGTATTCTCTGGGCTGCGAAATCGTGCATTTCCTCATCGAAATGCGCTGGTTCAGAAAAGACTAGTAAATTTTCTTTCCAAAACCGTTTCTTAACTGTTCACTAACAGATCTTAGAACTTCTTGAAAGCATCATGTACTCATGTGGACAAGAAAAGGCACACATAACCGGCGCCCCAAAGCAAACACCCACAGAGCATCTCGAGCTTAAGCGAGCATGGGGCCCCTTTTCCGGAAACGATCCTTGGTCTGGAGGTGGACCATGGGGAAGTAGTTGGACTGGAACAGGTCCATGGCCAACCACGGGTCCGTATTCCAATTGGGGTCCTGGATCTGGAAATGGTCCTTTTAGAGGGAATTCAGGTCCTTGGGGATCCTCCACTGGGGCATGGACTAGTAGTCCTTGGACTTCTTGGTGGGAAGAGAAGGGGTGTCCTGATGGGAGTTGGAGTGGGTGGTCAAGTGTGAGTTTTGGATTTTTTTTGACTTACTTTTCTAAATTTTCTCTTTATTGACATTGAGACTGATCAAACTGTGATAGGGACAATGGTCAACTAACGCTCCTTGGATATCGTGGACCAAAGGCTGCACAGCAACGACTACGGCGAGTACCACTTTCACCACGACTAGCGGTGGAAGTAGCATTACCGGAACTTCATTTGGAATTAAGGTTGCCGAAGCGACGAGCGATTCCACCCCATTGGTTACTGGTACAGGTACCACTGCAATTGCCGCCAGTTCTACAATAAAAAGTGGTGCTTCGCCTGCATTTTCGGATTGCAAGCCATGGATTCTTCTGCTCTCGCTTGTAGTTACGGTTTTCGCTGGCCTCTTGTAGATTAGCGGGGATCGGGATACTCCTTCCACGGTGGTTTGTTCTCATTAGAATCTCAAAAATCAATGCCGTTATGCTTGATAATTTTGCAATTCTGCTTCTGCTTCTAAGGTATAGAGTGTATGTCACGTGACGGTCCATGGTTTCTGGCCAAATGGTTAACTATTCTGGTTGAATGAAAAGAAAAGCTATTCTTATATTTTCCTCTACGAGACTTTTGATTGTTTTGTATCTAAAAAAGGCACCATGGAAACGCCAACAGTGAGTCACCTGACACACACCCTTCCCGGTAATATTTGAGAGTGATCCAACCAAGAATACGAAGTTATGTTTATTACTACCTGGAGATTCCATCGGGATGCGCGGCAGTACTTTTGAGGCTGAGGACGCCACCGGGCTGAATTTACCTTGGCGGAATAAGCAATTCTTTTTTACCTCCCAGCTCTTCGTTGGATCACGATGAAGTCTCCCTAAGAGAAAGCCAAAACAGTTTCCCCGAAATGGAATACCAACATTTGAGCAAATCTACCAACCAGATCCGCTTCTTGAGAATCTACCGACAGGATCAACATCCGCGCGGACAACCAATGCTCTCTTGCACCATATTTCCGGTAAACCTTTCAGAAAACCGCTTGCCGCTAGGTTTGTTACAACTGTTTTCACTCTCGCAATGAATCCTCGTTAACTTCCTTAAGAAAAGCAGCGCAAGTGTTTTAAACCCCATGGAAGAGAGCCGTTCAAGTTGCTTTACAGATGGGGTGACTACATCGCCTTGTCATATTGCTGGGGAACCGAAGAGAAATACAAAGATATACTTCTCAATGGCCGCCGCAGGAATGTGTCGACCAATCTTTGGCGCGCACTACATGCTATACGCGGGCGGCTCGGAAGAGCAACAGATCGATTGATGATTTGGGTTGATGCATTGTGCATAAATGAAGAGGATAACGAGGAACGAAACCACCAAGTTCGACTGATGCGCGACATCTATGCTGGTTCTCTGCTGGTGATTACCTGGCTGGGACGAGAAGAAAATAACAGTGATCTGGCGTTTGATCGTAGCTGTCCAGAGATGCATAGCAAATCTCTTTAAGATTTCCGAGTCTTTTTCCGTTTTGTGTCAAACTGCCCTTGAAGACACAAAACTGAAAATCAGCGATTTCAATGTTTTTCGGCGCTTGGGGCGTTGCCGATCTTCCATGAAAGAAAAGGGGGAGATGGATATAGTGTGGCTGATGAGGATGGGCCAAATGGCGAGCATCACGGATCAGCGAGATAGAGTCTATGGACTTTTAGGATTGATGGGACCTAAAACCAGTTCGAACGTCATTCCTGACTACAGCCTGACACCCCGGAAGTCATACGATACCTTCATCAAGTCATTCATACAAACTAACCGATCACTGGAAATACTCCGCCTGGCTGGACTTAATACCGTTTCCTTCCGAGAATCATGGATACCGACATTTAATTTTCGACTAGAGGCAAGCCCATTGTACGAACCAGACTGTAAACCACAAGCGAGTAAAAATATACCAATCAATATTGATATCGAGAGCTTGGATAGCAGAATACGTTGTAAAGGTATCTTGTTTGATGTGGTGGATAGACTATCCGTCGCCCAGAAATTCGATCTGTCCAGCCCAAATCCCTTTGGGCCTCGAATCTAGATCGCGAGGCGGCTGAAACTGCGATCTGGAAGATCTTGACTGCAAATCAAGATGTCAGAGGTAATATTGCACCAGCAGAATATTCTAGTTTACTTCAGGTTGATGTTAATGTTGATGCAAAGCATGGATCTGCTTCGACCATCAGCAAGTATATCAGCATCAACAGAGAATTCAAGATTTTTGGCAGGAGATTTGAGGATTATTTTACTGTCGGCTCTGAAAGTAAAATTTTAGTTTCCAATGAAGCTACAAATCGTGTGAAAAAATGTTTGACCTCGAGAAAATTGGTTACGACGATGAAAGGTTACTTAGCACTAGCACCGGTAAACACACGAGAAGATGATATTATCGTTGTACTTTTTGGGTGCAGTACACCACTTGTGCTGAGACCGTTACTAGATCACTACCAATTGATTGGTGCGAGCTATGTTGACAGAATCATGGACGGGGAGGCGGTTGAGGTTTTCCTGAAAACTGGAACTGGATCTGAGATCTTTGTACTTTGTTAGTACGGCAGTTGCACTCCCCTACGGTGAAAATATCAACTACCGTTCGTAGTTTCTTGAAGAAATTGCTTTTTTCGAGATGCAAACTTGTAGGCAAGAGATTCGAGAATTACACTCCGCCAGCTACTTTCCCGTACATTGTGCGAATGAGCTTAGGATAACAACAGGTATTATTCGGGACAGTTTAGCAAGATCCACTTATTGATTCTCCAAAACTTCTAGTATAATTTTCATGATTATTCGGTAATAGTTTATACAAAATAAGAGAATATTGCGGGAGAGTAATGCCCGAATCATTTCCATACCAAGAAAGATCGAATAAGTAGGTAGATAGTAGAGATAATGGCACGGTTTTTTCGAAAACTCCATGGTTACCGAGCCATAACCGCAATAAAGTATGAGATGAATTTGAGAGCTAGAGTTGTTATACATACTACCTCTGCACTCCCGAAATAATAAAAAGAAAATTGCCGATTTCGTGATGGGAATTGGCGCATATTTCTTCTGAATTTCCTTGCCCCTCATTAAACATAAGCACCCCCCCTTCACTTCTCACTACTTTACAAAAACCTTCCAACAACATCTTCCATAGTGTCAAGAACGCCAACCTCTTTCGGCATCCACCCAATGGCCCTCGCCCGACTCGCCGAAACCCTCATATTAATTCCACAGCCTGCTGCTATGTGACGGGCCCAAGATTGTGGGTCATCATTCTCGGCTGCACCAGTCGCCTTCTCCGCCTTTGTAATATTGATCTGTGTTATATTCTCGTTTTCCAAAACACCAAATCTTTTCAATGCGTGAACCATGGAAGTTTGGAGTTCGAGAAAGGAGATTTCTTGGGAGCTGGCGAAGTAGTAGGCTTCTGGCCCCCAAACTTCGGGTGTTGAGCCGTTGGTGGATGAACCATTTTGTGCGTGGCCATTTGCTACACCATTCGTCTCGCTAGCGAGTGATTTCAGGGCTTGTGACAGTAGGAGGATATATATTTGTGCGAGGTCTTTGACGTGGATGTGACCCCATATATTCTTGCCTGAGGAGATAGTGAAGCCTGAGTTGAGGTGTCGCATCGCTTGGATGAGGTCAGGGAGGATGAGTGGAAAGTGATGGTCGATTGAGGGACTTAGTCCATAGACTGGGGAGATGGGTGTTAGTACTTGCCTAGAAAAATATGTCTCGGCATATGGCACAGGAGGGTTTAGGAAAGATTGAAGAGTGATTCAAGAGAAAAAAAGCGGGAAAGTCAGTGTCCCCATTACCTACCCATAACTGGAGAGATGATAGCCACATTCGCGTAATC
The DNA here is from genome assembly GCA_001414355.1 of Hymenoscyphus salicellus. Lineage (NCBI taxonomy): Eukaryota > Fungi > Ascomycota > Leotiomycetes > Helotiales > Helotiaceae > Hymenoscyphus > Hymenoscyphus salicellus. Next base: position 6,997 of record LLCD01001319.1, read on the forward strand.
GTGGGCTTCGAAAACTAGCTGTCGAGGTATAAGTTTATACTTTTCCTTAAATTTCACGAAGGAAGCAGGAATACCTTGTCTTCTTTCCTGTGGGTTACTGTTTCTGGCATCGAAGTTATGGTCTGGATATCCTTCAAGTCATCCCATATCTTTTCGCTCGCCTTTGAGCCATCTGGTTCATCCCATATCAAAGCTGCCCCAGATGTGTGGATGTAACATCCCTTTTCTTTCTTTCCCTTCAAACCTCTCAGGATTGCCGAGATCCCTGCCGAGTTTGTGACGTCTGGCGCGGTATCTAAAACCTATTAGACCTGCCTCACACCTTGAAGTTGCATGAAGCAAATTACTGATCACGATATCGGCCTCAGCTGCTGAAGTTTCGACAATGTCTAGGTCGGCGAGAGAACCAATTTTCGTCGTGATGGAAGGATATCGTGCGAGGAGCGATTCCGCTATTGAATCAGTGCGGACTAAAACCGCAATGGGAATATCTGGGTAGGTAGAGATGATGAGATCAAGAACTGCACCGCCGATGTGCCCTGTCGCTCCGATGCTATCTTTGATGAGTTTATTTTACAGGCAGGAGGGGGGTTCTCGAAGCATTACAAGAAGACTTCAGTTCCCATGATTTTGGTTCTCTTCGATGATAAAACAAAAATATTCCTCCTGAGGTTTCACGGTGAGGCTCAAGTTGTTATGCTGTGAGACGTTGCTCGAGGGTGGGTTCTATATATCTTTGATAAATAAGCATAAAGATAAGACGATCGAGTGATGACCCACCTAATACCCCTCCATTACCCCGCCAGCCAAGTTGCCGAATGCAACACCAAGCAAATCTTCGGGCAATCGTTTGCCTAATTCGGTTTTCTTGTTTTATTAATTGGACAAGGCATTTTATGATGCAAAGGAGCGGCTCAAATGCAGTGTGTAATGCAATTTATGCTGACAGGCTGCATTGCATGGTAGGATTTTTTGTCACCCCTGATGCCGACCGTGCAACATTTCTTCATTGATAGACTAATTAAGAATATTTTTAGTAATGTGTCCCCGATCACTTGACTAACACGTATGAACTCAATAGTAAACAAGTTTTAACCGCCCTTGTAGCAATGATATAGTTGGTGCTGGTGTTGAAAGGTCGACTTTGTTGGTTAGGTCTTCTCACCGGGCCCACTTATTTTTGGGCAACTTGATACACCAGAAACCTCAAAAACCAGTTTTTATAACAGTAATTATCAGTTTTTTTGAAATTTCTCTGGTACGGCAACGGACTTTTACCATGGTAGTCTTTGTGGAACCTCTGCCCCTAAAATAAGCGAGCAAATGATAGAGACGGAGTCTCGTACCTGGTCTATGCAAATCTTGCTTGTTGCTATATCTTCCAAAACGATGTAGCTTGATTGTTCGGGAACTTCCACGTCAATATTTACTTGCTCGAGGTTTCCAGGGTAATTATCATGAATTTCCCTTTATGGCTGGAAGAACGAGTGAGACTGGCAGGTACAAACACTGCCGCTTTTCCGGTCCACCGGGAGCAACATCACTTGCTTTCATTGCCTTGCGAGATACTTCTTCTTGGGGTTTGAAAACAGATTATTGGTTTTGACACCTAAATCAGTGCAGGGGTCAAGGGAGTTAAAGCAAGGGTATATTACGCAGACTGTGCTGTGCTCTAAATAAATATATTAACGAAGTGAAGGAGAAAAAGACATTAGCAAAACAACAACGAGAACAGAACAACTAATTGCATAGCGACCAGATCCTTGAGTGACTTCTCCACCATCCAGCATCCCATCACCCGTTTGATTAACGGCATTGCCTCTCCCAGTTGACCTAAACAGAATAGTTAGCATTTATAACTTGGTTTCATGGATTGATATACTGACATAGGTTGAATCTATTTTCTTCAAGTCCCCTACCCCTATGGCCCCTGCGCTGGTGGCGATCTCACGCTTAAGCAGCTTTATAGCTCGGGAGACACCCTCAGCACCATATGCATTTGCATACATCATAGGACGACCCAAACCAACAGCTTTCACACCGAGGGCCATTAACTTTAGCACGTCCGTGCCATATCGAACACCGCCATCGGCCATAATGTCAATCATACCAAAGATTTCTGGGCAATTATTGTGAATTTCCAAAGCGACTTCGAGAGGAGATGGCGAGCCGTCGACCACTCGTCCACCATGGTTTGAAAGAATGATAGCTTTGGCTCCGTTAACCACGGCCAATTGAGCATCTTCCCAAGTTTGGATTCCCTTTGGTATGATTGGTAAAGAGGTCATGGCCTGCATCTCCTTATATACGTCCCATGTAAAGAGGTCGTAAGAGGTAGGGATGTCGGCAAAGCCCGTCACGTATCGCAATGCTCGTTGTCTTGTGCGGTCCGCAGCGGAGTCGACGGTGAAAACGATTGCCTTAGCTCCAACGGCCTCTACCCTCTTGAATATTTCGGCAGTTCTGGTCATATTATCATCCAAGCTTACCTAAAAGCTAGGTTAGGTTGGAACTTGGTTCTTCTTGAGAGCAGAAACTTACTTGTTGGAAGAGTACTTGTGAGGTTTCGGCGGCTTTTGCGTGTATTTCCTCCATTGAGAGAGTTGAAGTCTGAGAAGGCTAAAAGCCGAAAGTGGTTAGCCATGGATCAGGCAAGGTAAATGCCTCGCGGTACTTCAGGCAGGTCATTCCTCCCTATCCTAATCTCCCAAATCTCTAGGGTAATGCAGGTTAATCCTAATTGCTTAGGACAGTTTAATATTAACCCGGAACGATGACAATCAATTGTCCCAAAGCATCTGGGTAATACCAAGCTCGAACGTCCTATCAACTGCTGCTTACCACGTAAAGAATGTTCTCGCTTCCAGCTCCCTGGACCAATCCCGCTTCGGCAACAGGATTTACCTGACCTGCGTTGGCACACGGGCAGATGTATAACGGAGACGAAAAGGTGTAACCGAGAATTGTTGTGCTTGAGGTTGTCAGAAAAGCTTTGGACAATAGAATGAGGTAGAGCATACTTCAGTGTAGATTCGATATTCTTGATATCAGTCAAAACACGAGGTCTGAAGCGATACCTGTTGTAAATCTCAAGGTTGTTCCGGTATGACGATTCCCCGGCAGCACCATATCTGAATTGTGTGTAATTTTCGACGTTCAAAACATGTCTAGCAGCCCATTCGAAATCCGGGATGCCATGCATAGTGAGCAAGTCTGGGAGCGTCCCGGCAGGAATGGCAGCCATGGCCTCATCGATACTGTATTGTTGTCAGTCAGCTTCTCAATACTTGATGGAGGTAAATAAAAATGGTGAAGATCATTGATAGGGGGAAAGTATGTTGACGAAAGTATATTCCTTCGGTAACCCTAAAAATTGAGTTCAAGATTTTGGGGAGATTCTGGGCGAGTCTGGTAACTCTTTCTACTTACCCAGTGTCTGCCTCATTGATGAATACGGGTTCGGCTAAGACCTGGCCCAAGAATAAGAGGAAAGGTATGAAAGTCTTCATTTTATCCGCAAAGGTAGTTATAAAAAGAGGGTTGTTTGTAAAGTGCCAGATGTTGATAAGTACTATGTAGCATTTCCATAATTGGGCAGCTGTTCATCCTTATATGTGAAATGCTTCAATAAAGGCGTGTCGATTAATATTCTGTAGTTCTCAAATAAGATTACAAAAACAAAATAATGCCCAAACGAGAACGAGAACGAGGGCTGGGAGGACAATTTTAATGGCCAAGAGGCAGAAAAGTCTCTCAGAGTTTAAGGATGAACTGGCATAGCTCCAAGCCCTAATGATGATGAGCGCTGAATGCTTAAGTTGAATTAAGCGAGTATAGGCCCAGGTGGTTGGATTGTAAGCTTTGTATAAAACCTCCTTACATGGCCTTCCCGACGAGGTGCAACAAACAGGGGTTTGTGGGTGATCTGCGTTGTTTCTCCTGACTACGGACCCCTGGCTGGATGGGGCTGTGTAAAAAAGTATGCTCTCGGTCCCCTTCCCTTGGCGGTTATCGTAGTTTCAATGTTAAATCCAACACCTGGTCACTACCATTCCACGTTTTTCGGGAGATCCTATTTCTTTTTTCAAATTTTGTGGAATAGCACTTTTTAATCATGAAACGATCACACCACAAGAGCAGGAATGGCTGCGATATGTGTAAAAAGCGACGAGTGAAGTGTGACGAGGTCTTTCCCGAATGCAGTACTTGCCACTCACGACGAACGGTGTGTCACTACACAAGACCCAAAGTAGATGGTCGTACTCGTTCCGCAGGTACAGAAACTCCCAATTCCACCTCAAAATTATTACCGAGACCTGGGTCCTCCTCCTCCGCCGCGACCTCGATTTCTCCAGATCCCCCCACCACGTCATCCGAGCCCGTGGAGGCAAATTTCAGGTCCTCACGCCGTCGAAAGGAACTCCAACTTATGCAATTCTGGTTCACAAAAACATGTTATAGCTTCACGCTGCCACTAGCTGAACTCTTCAACGGCTATGTCGTCGAT
>LLCD01001320.1:0-11503 GCA_001414355.1 Hymenoscyphus salicellus
GAATAGGCTTGTTAAAACCCGGTATTTATATACGGTCAGTACTTATTAAGTGTAGGGTATCGATGGACAATAATCTGGGGTCGTACTTCCTGGCTCTTCCAATCTAACAAGGGTGTTGTCGTAAGGATCCTCGAAGTCGAGCTTTGCATACGCTGCCTCTATTGATACACAGTTGGCACATCTTCTCAATATAGAGGACACTTAAGAAATAGATGGAGAGTTCAGTGAAACCTCCAAATCATTTGTACAAAGACTTTAACAAGAGTTTTAATTTCCCTAAATCCCTCTAAGCAATAGGTTTCCTCATTCCCGAAGCTTATGAAAATAGAATTTGGGGCAACTTACGAGTAGTTCTCGTTCTCTTCTGAAGGCAATGGGAATAATTTGGCTCACTTAAGCTATCTGTTTAAGCATGATTAACTTTTTGATACAGTGGTAAGAAATATCGCAAGAGGGCGAAGAGGGAGAGAAACTTAAATAAAGGGGAAAAAAACTTACTCGATGATCTCTTTTGTGATCTAGCCCCTGCTGGCTTATGTTTAGTACTTGTTTGATTCTGACCGCAGAAACAGGATACTTACTAGCATCTGTGGAGTAGACAGCGAAAGAAGGATCCAAAATGGGAATTTGAATATCGCCCTCTAAATTATAATCTTCGTCTGGGTAATCTTCTATTTCTATGAATATATCTTTTATTAGATTTCTCTTGTGATTTTGACAAAGAAGGATCATTAGAAGAAATACCTTGGTGACTTCTCGCTGGTACATCCGCATTTTCTCTCCGCTCTATATTAGCAGTTTCTAGAGCTTCCGGGCCTTCATTACCAACGTCTATCAACTACAATCTATAAGAATGAATTTTGGATTAAGGAGTTGAGAACATTAGATCGTGGAGGGTTGAAGCTGCGTCCGCGACCACAAGATCGGAGGGAAAAATCATTTACATCGCAGTATGTGGCGTGTCGAACTTTTTTTCACGCGGCTAGAGCATTCATAACCACTACAAAATCTTCCAACGGTGTACTTCTTAGAGAGATCCGGTCGCTCTGATCGTGATTTGTTTTCCTGTTTTTCAATTTTGACTTCGTTGTCGACTACACCATAGGAACCAAAAGGATCCCAGGTGTTCTTGGGGACAACTTTTGCTTTATACCCGTCTATAACACGGTCAGCAAATCTATTAGAGTCCATTTCGAGCAACTAAGAGGACTTACTGATCCCTGCATGCTTCCGTGATGGTAGCAAGAGGGTTCCATCTGCATCAGTAGGCTGATCTTTAAACTCTGCAAGCGTATTTCCTGGAGAACGATCTCGGATTCAGTATTGTTATTTCTAGAAGTATTTCTGGAGAAATCAGGACGAAACGGGATGCCCACCTCGGATAGTAAGTACTCTAGTGTTTCCTTCACTATAGAAGAACTTGTAATAAAGTATAGAAACTTCTAGAAGTATAGAATTACTTCATACATGGCCAAAATAAACCCCTATTTCATGTCTGTGCTCTTTAGAGCGGATAATTCATAGGAAGGAAGGGATTTGCTGAAATGTCCAGAGATAATTTGCTGTGAGCTTGTTGATTTCGACAAATTTCGATGAGGTGCACGGACATGAAATGGGGGTTATTTTGGCCATGTACGAAGTAGTAGAACTAAGTATTAAATTAATAGAATTAACTACGTGAACGATACTTGTTTTAAAACTGTATGTAATAAGGGCTAATGGATTTAGTCGCGCTTGCAATTCTCATGTTATCCTCCTTCTTTCATCCCTCCCTTAACTATGTAATCTCTCTCTTAACGAGTATTACTACAAGGGCATGCCCAGATAGCTTCACCGATTAGGAATTGTAATTTTGGCACTAGAAAAGGGTGTTAATTTGTGAATTTGAGGCTTGGCAAATGAGCTAGTGTCGGGTATACTTCGGAAATTAGGGCACTATAGATAGTCAAACCTGCTTTGAGAACTCTTCTCTCTTTGCAGACAATCTAATCATACACCCTTACACTAGTTGATAGGATAGCTAGAAAATACCAAAATATGGCCAAAATGGGTTTAGATCACCCCCTTTTCTAGCTCCTGATAACCTAAAGCTTATACACACTCATCTATTTCTAAAATTATAGCAAAAACCTTAAGATCTCTATATTTTGATATGATTATAAAACCTACTTAGTTTACTTAAAATACACAATTTTGCCCGTAAAACTGTACTAACCACAGTTTCAGAGGCATTTCGGGCTAGTGTAGCGAATAGTTACAGTTCTTAATAAACTAGCTACACTAAGTAGCCGTATAGTGGGTTTTGAAGATTTTTTTTTCTTAGTTTTAGATTTTACGCGTCAATCTTAGATTGTCAACCCTGAAAGTCCTCCATGTTGTCCTCCAGGTTTCACCTCCTAGTAAGAGTTGAATTAGAATTGTCCTCCATCTCAGAAAGTCCCCTCAACTCGGTATGTCCTACGTATTGTCCTCCGCAGAAAAGAATACATAAAAAAGCAAAGCCTCTCTCCTTGTTTTTCCAACCAAGAAAACATCATTCCATTACATTCCTATTGTCATATCACTATTTCAAGTTTCGCCTGTCACCCCCTCTTGTCAAACCAGAGCCCGCTCCCCTCTCCCATCTACCCTATCACAAAACTCCAACATCACAATGTCGCCAGAATCCTCAACGCACGCACAAAAAGCAAGCGGCACTAAAAAATCCTATGACCCAAAGTATCTAGCATCTCCTCACCATGACAGAAAAGCAAGTCTAACAAAGCAAGCACCAACAATCCCCAAAAAAGACAAACCCCAAAAAGACAATCCTCAAAGTTTAATGATTTGACCTCGATACTAGACCGCTGGGCCTACGAAAACCAGAAAGAGGAATTAACATTCGCTGAGAAGATGGAGAGGAAGAATTGGGAAAGTGAGAGTTCTCGGTTGTAGGATTCTAATATTGCATGGGGTCTGAGAGCAAAGAACTCGAATTTTGCGAGACGTATAGGATAAGGCGACTGACTTGCTGAGACGGTACAAGGAAGCGCGAGTGAGGAAATGTTACTTTGGAACGGGATGCAATTGAAATGAGAACAAGGGGCACGAAGTAAACAGTGGATAATGACACTTGCCAATCAACAATAATATAAGACAGTCAGAACAATATAAACTTCCCACATTCCAAAATACAAACACAAAACGGAAGACTCACTCAAAGCAACAGAAAATCTCATATCTACCAAACCTACTACAAAAAAGCCCCAACCATCCAATCCATAAAAGACGCCACGCCAATCCCGCTCCGCTCACAGCAATGCTCAAAACGGTAAACCATCGAATCGGACGAATTTCTTTACTAAATATAGTACACTGCGCAGGGATAAAAGTCGGCCCTGCCCTGCCTTCTCTCGGCTTGCTTCGCAATCGCGCCCTGTATTGCACTTCTCTTGCTTTCTCATTTCTCTAATCGATTGAGGAATCAATCAATTTTAATGGACCCGTAAATCTTTTGTACGAACAACCAACTGGCGAAGAACCCAATGGAGCCTGAGAATAATTATTAGCCATGCTGCTAAGCGAAAATTGAAGACGAAAGAAGGAAGTAAACATACCAGTAAGAATAAAAAATAAGAAAGAAACCAGCGCACTGTATCCAATATACAGAACACTCCCCGCTAACCCACTCAATTGCAACTTCGTAATCCAGTAAATAAGAGCATTAGCAAAGACATAAAACGCCGATGCACCAGCAGTCATAAACGCCCTCCAATGCCAATGATAATTCTCACTACACAGCAAGAAGTAAACCATCAGTACTGTGACCGAGGCGCAAGTCATAATCATGAGTCCGTAGCACAAGAAGAGGAAACCGAACATGTAGTACACCTTGCTGAACCAGATGGAGGACATGATGAAGTAGAGTTCGACGAAAATGGCTCCGAATGGCAAGATACCAACCAGAAGCATGGATGGGATGGGTCGCATGTAGGTCGTGCTTGGTGGGATTTGGCGAGGAATTTGGTTGGTGCGGACTGGAGGTTGAATCGCTGGTTGACGGAATCCGACCCAACTTCCGGCGAAAGATAGGGGTACCGAGATGATGAACCAAATAATAACAATGACGAGCATTGTTGTGAATGGGACAGCACCAGATGATTCTTTTGCCCAGAGGAAAAGGTTGAGTAGGAAGAATGTGGCGAAGACAATACCAGGGACCATGAGAGGCGTGAGCGCAATGTTGAGCTTCCATCTTTCACCTCCAAATGCCTTGTAAACACGGGCAGAAGCGTAACCTCCAATGAAGCCCAAAACTGTGTAGAGAAGGACCATGATAGTACCTAGAGAGCCACGATTGGAGGGCGAGAGAAATCCGAGGAGCGCAAACGCAATAGTAAAGCCAGTCATGACAAATAGCTGAGCACCATTTCCGAGGAAAATACTGAGGATCAGAGGCGAGCTTGGCGTTCGGAAAACATCACCGTGAACCAACTTCCATCCCGAATCCTCCTGTACTCCATCCTCAACTGCAGCAGAGGTTCCTGACAAGTCATCCAAATTGATCGAATCCAAACGGTTATATCTTTGAATATCCTTTCTCAATGTTCGTAGAAGGATCGAAACGACAGTTATAGTCAAGAAAATGACGATAATTGCCGAATTGATGAGTGAGAACCAGTGAATCTTAGGGTCGAAGACATGGAGGTATTTGTCCCATCTCGTAGCCCAGGCAGTTGGCGATTCTCTCCAGTATACACCATACGAAAAATTAACCGCGGTCTCTGTAGTCTCCGAAAGTGTAACAGGGCCGCTTCCTTGACCGCAATTTGGCGCCTTGTCATTTCCTTCCAGATTGCCTTTCCTCGATTCCGGCTGAACAATAATCCCCACGACTCGATATTGACCTGCAGAAACTTGGTGATAATCGATGATGATATCGTAGTGGTTGTTCAAGTGCATATCCTTCTCATCCCCACTTCCCAAAGCAAATCCCTGACTATAAAATTTCGTTTGCGTAACTTCGTCCTCGATCAACTGTCCGGCAGGTAATCCATCAATCAGCCAATTGAGTGCAAAGCCCTGCGCTATCCTCCGGTTCACGAAATGCGCCGAACTCATGTCGTATTTCACGCCTTTACACAGCGCCTTACACGTCTCGTTTTGCGCCATCTTCAACTCGAAAGGCGATGTCCTGATACGGTCCCCAAACAATATACTGCCCAAACTCTCGGATACATCTTTTGGCTCGGGATCGGGTCTGCAGAAGTGAAAGGCGGGATGGTAGTAGTCGAAGGACACGATGGAGCGTAGGGTTCCATCCACTTGTGATCCAACCGGCGTAAGTCGATTGACGTTCAGAGGGACGAGGTCATTCTCTTTGTATGATGTTGGCGCAACGCCGGGGAGGTAAAAGGCGGAGGATAACTGAGGCGCTGCAGCGAGGAGTGAGGATAGCAGTACGGCAGATGGTGATAAATCTCGTAAACGCATGATGAAAAGTTATATCTGAATTCTTGAGGCGAGCGAAGAAAGTCAGTAGGATTCTGATGATGCGCGTCGAGGATTTGTTGTGTTGCGTGGATGCTTGGAGTACATAAGGCTGAGGAAAGTTGGCTGCGATGCTTGACTTACCTGGCCCACGGGCAAAATTGGCACACGGAACAGCGCGGATATTATTCACTCATGGGTCGGAAGAGCGAAAAGGAGATTTGTTTGGTTTTGCAAGAATTGTTGGTGGCCTGATAGACAGCAATTCAATGGATTAAAATATCGAGACAGCGTTACTCGTGAAGCCAGCTATGCTTCGCTGATGTGGCTTGAAAATGTAAGCTCATACGGCGCGGAGTATCGTTTTCCCGGTGTGGCTGAGAAATTTTGGAATTTCCCAGGCTTCAACCGTCCACCCCGCCTCTTTTTTTTTTTTTACAACAACTCGAAATGGCGACACAATCCTCCTTCCCGGCCCTGCTGGAGACCCTCACGCAGGCCTTATCTTCCGCCTCAGAATCTTCGAAATTACTGCATGCGCCAATTCCACCCGAGCATGGAATCTCACTTCTCGATGTCAAGAACGAGCTATTCCTCTCCTACCTACAACACCTCGTCTTCCTCATAATCCTCAAGCTACGAAATCAAAAAACTGGGAACTCGTCCTCCGATGACGACGAGAATGAAGAGCTAGACAACTCTGTTGTCAAGAAACTTGTTGAACTGCAGGTTTATTTGGAAAAGGGCGTGCGACCACTCGAAGGGCGTCTAAAATACCAAATCGACAAGGTTTTACGCGCAGCAGACGATGCGAAACGTGCGGAAGATGCAGCAACATTAGCTAAATCCAAACCAGTCGCAAAACCTGCAAAGAAAACCCCGGCGCAAGACGACGATTCTGATGCTTCCTCCGACGAAAGCGACGACGAGGCGACAAATGGTGTGCCACTTCTCGCAGCAAATCAAATCGATGACCTTCAATACCGACCGAACCCCTCTTCTCTTATGCGCCCTGTGAATACTGAGGATGCCGATGATGCAAATGGCAAATTCGAAAATGATGGAGTCTACAAACCACCACGCATCCAAGCTACAGCAATGCCAACCACAACTGGCCCACGTGAGAAGATGGACAGAAAAGCGAACAAATCTGCAACCTTGGACGAATTCGTCAGTACCGAATTATCGGCTGCGCCATTGGCAGAGCCAAGTATTGGTTCCACAATCACTGGTGGCGGACGAAGAAGCAAGAGTGAAAAGGAGAGGAAGGAAGAGGCTGAACGACGAGAGTATGAGGAGAAGAATTATGTCCGTCTGCCCAAAGAGAGTAAAAAGGATCGGGCCAAGAAGAAGGGTGGAAGAGATGCTGGATATGGTGGTGAGGAGTGGAGAGGTCTTGGTGAGGGTATTGATCGAATTGAGCGGTTGACCAAGAGGAAGGCTGGAGAAGGCAAAAATGTTTTGGACAAGAGTCGGAAAAGGTCTACAGAAGATGGACCCAAGAACAGTGGTGAGCCAGAATTGGGCCAGGGTTTCCAGAAACGATTGAAGGCATTAGATGGGGGGAGAAGGGACCGAGGGCGAAAGTAGAATGAATGGGTTAGATGCCAAAAGGTTACAAAAACTTATTATGACACCGGCTCTTTATTTCCCTTTACTTTGGTAAATACCTTTCTGTTGTTTTCTGAGATCTTAAATTGATTTCTGTCTCCGCACTTCCCGACTGGGATTTCTAATTATATGCATATATAAAAATTCTTGCAATCCTCGTCCCTCTTGCTATTCAGTTTCTTCAACTACTCTGCAGAAGCACGGAATACCCAACTTGTTTTGTCATTGTCCCATGCACAATGGACTTAAAAAATGGCAGTGATACGCACCTGCTATACGTCCATGGCTCTCATCTCTTTGACCTACCTTCTACGGGCAATTCAAAGTAAATATTCTTCACCCCATGGCACATTTTAAAATATTATGCCAGTTGTTTTAGAAGAATCAAGTTCAATTTCTTCAGCTAAATTTACTTCGGCTTTTGATGTCTATCGCGAACTGGCGAGTCTCCCCCTCTCTTTCGCTTAAATATGAAAATAAGTGTCTGTATGAGAAAATGTGCCTCTTCCAGGATATTTTCACTCGGTATTTTGAGGATGATGGCTCTCATCCTTTTATGGTCTCTCCTCTCATTGACAACAACGGCTGGCGCGACCACCGCAACTCACTTGGGCCTCGACGAAATCATCCTTCCGAAAGAGGAAAGAGCCTCCCAAAACACAAAAACGGGAAATTTATCCCGAAAATAGCGCCTCGGTTTAGCAATAAACTCTAGCCTCGAGCGTCCTCTAATTTTATAACTCGCCTTGGCTTAACGAAACACAGGGAGAGAGTGATATTAGTTTTTTCTCCACCGGTATCGGTCCCGACAACCGTCTTTCCATAAGCGAGCCCTATATATCCCGAACATTCTTTTCCTACGTCCCCAAACATAACGGGTCCCCAACCCCATCGAAAATTCAGTTCCGCAGTGGCTTAATTGTGAATAAGACACTGTTTGCTCTCCGTGTGATCTTGATAGAACTTTGCCTCAACAAGGCTTTCGAGGATCTGCGTGCGACTTTGAATCCTACACTGGTAGGTCAGGCTACTTTCGCAGATGACTTTCTGATTGCGGCGAGGAGTATTGACGAGGTGTATATGCAAGGTGGGACGGAATACGGGTATGTGGTCCAACGACGTTTGAGATTTAAATTTGGGATTCAGGACAGTAAGAAGATACTTGATTTTGATGGGTTTCGAAGCCAGATCTATGATGGTGTTGTTAAGCCTTTGGAGAAGGATTACAAAAAGTATTCGCTGTATCGAGGTTTGTAGTCTTTTTACTTTGGGGGATAACAATGTGTTGAGCGCGACGGGTTCTTGGTAGGACATCCTCTCCGACAGGTTCACCTATATCTCGTCTTTATCAATCCGACATCCGAGCAGAGAGATGGGTGGGGACTTAACCGCAACGTAACAACACAGCAACGATTGAAAGGTATGAAAATAAGTCTTTCGAGTCAAGTAATGTCATAGGTGACTTTGCTGCGTATGTTGGTACCTTTCGCTTCAGCTTGTGAGTCTGCGACACGAAATGATTACTTGCTGGGGCGGAGAGAAACACCACGCCTTGCTCGTGGTTGTAAATCTACCGCAATTTAATCAATGGGGATTGGAAACTGTCACAGCATATCAATTTTGGGACCGGGTAATTATTAAGCTGATAATTTGACTGGATCATGAAATATATAGAATGTAAAGGGTGATTGGGGAAGGGGGCTTGGCCCCGGGGGTGTGTTGGTTTTACGCGAGTGGCCTAAAGTACCACCTGGGTGACGGTGACCTCGAAAAATTACCCACCTCACATGCTTTTGGGTCAAGACCTTCCAACTTACCTTATGATTCAGAGGTCACATGCTCTAAGACTCAGCCATAAAGAAGCATGGTATTCGCCTTGAAAGAGGATTTTGGAAACTTGAAATGCTTACTTTGCAGTTTGTGTCTGCCTATTGGGGGATGATAAAAATTGTTAGTTGAATTGAGGCAGTAAACTGTACGGATGACTGTGTGCTATAAGGAAAGATTATAATGGCTTCATGTACAGCACTCGTATAAAGAGGTTTGGGCATTGCTCTCTGGTAAAGGTTCTCATGGTTCGAAGTATTCTTGCATCACTAGTGCTATTATTTGAAGGTCTAGCTCCATGAAGAAATAAGGCTTGTTTTTGTTTTAGAGTCTCTCATCGAATTTTCATCCTGAACCATGTCTTTCAACGTTGACGGAAGCAGGCGACCGTAAGTAATGGCCTGCTATCTTAGAGCGAACCAAAACCATAGAGGCGTATATCTTTCTTTGGAGCCAAAACCCCATTTATTTTTATCTGACTTTCTGGGCATCGCTAAGCCTTCACCATGAGACTTGTTGATTTGGAAGAATAGCTTTTGATTGGAGGATCAAGGGTGTATAGTGCAAGTGACTGGATATGATACAGGACGTCATCCATTTCATAGGTCACCGTAAGGCAACACGAGAACAACATCCAACACCCAACATCAAGCTATCACGAGATTGGTCAGGCTATATGTGTCAGAGAATCATTGACTCGTGACCATTCAACTTTATGGAAAAGCAGTCACGATAAGACATTCTTGAAATGTTGGAACAGTACATTGACACTATGCCTTGTAGTTTCGAATACTCACCAATCCATTTCATGAAAAAGTGTAGGATGTTTTTCTATATAAGTCTTCTCCCTATCTTTCATTTCACAAATCATCAGCACAAATTCCACCTCAATTCACTTACCCAGTGTATCTCAAAATCCCACCTCCCACAATACAACAACAATTTAACAAACACATCAATATCCAAAATGCAGTTCACTATACTCTTCACCACTTTGATTGTGAGCACAACATTGGTCGCATCTGCACCAACTTCCAACTCAACATTCACCGCCAGCACCCTTGAAACCCGAGGTTGCCCAAAAGAATTCAAGAACTGCGGTGTAAGATTTCCTCCTCACAAGCCCCCTTTCACCTCTCCTCTCCTATATAAAAGGATAACGATTGAACATCTCATAGGTATGTGATGGAACTACGTGTAAATGGGGTTTGTTCCCCTAGTAAGTGAACAAACACTTTCCCACAGCGAAAAATGCTAACTTGATCTCTAGTGGTTGTGATTTTGGAAAGGTATCTTTTTCTCTATACAAATTTGTTGTCTTTGCTGGCAGGTCTTTGATTGATACTTACTGTTTGCAGTGTACTGTCCAATCGGGCGGAGGGGATGGCTCATTGTGTGGGTATCGTGAACTCGTTTCAGGGGTTCCAAAAGGATGGTATTGTGGAAACCAAGCCCACTAATAATTTCCTTTCTGTTGGGGGATTCTAGGGGTGGGGGTCACTTTGCGTTGCGTTAATATTTCTATTTAGGGTTGAGAAAGGGGGGGGGGCATGTTTTTGCGAGGTGCTGTTTGGAACCAAATCCCAAGTTCTGTTAGCCTCTTAAGCTGTGCCTTCTGGTAAACTATTTACATTGCCATCTTTTTCAACAACCAAAGTAGAGAGAATGCCGAGAACTGTCTGTGTTATGTAAGGAAATTTAGCGCTTTTTTGTTCGCTATATCCACCATTCATTGCTGCGCGAAGAATGTGCCATAAAGCAGTTCTATTGATCAATCAAGCGCGTTGCTCTTTAGTATCCTAGAACACTGTATGTTAATCGTAAAGCTATCGAAGCTCTGACACAAAAGTATCCTCAATCCGAGAGATATATGGCGGGACATCCTCAGAACCACGAGATAAATCTACGAGTTTTCCGCTAGATGTGGTGACTTTCTCCAAAATATCGAGTTGGAGAATGCAAGACCAGAAGAGCCTATCTTGTAACTCACATCAGCAGCCCCCTGAAAGTTTACAGTTAGTCATAATCCGTAAAATCATTTGCAATTATTCCACCACACAATGTATTCAACCACACAATGGCCTTGAAATAAGACGTCGAGACTAACGACTATACATAAGAATAGTTGTTTAGTAGTCTAGTATTTAAATGAGACGCTATAATAAATAATTCATATATATACTTGTTGGGACAAAATAGACACAAAAGTGAATGATTAATTATGGAGGTGGGAGTGGCTACATGGGCTATATATACAGGGAAAAAGGGGGCTGCTAAGACTTGTCACACACCCGAAACAGTGGGGTGTAAAACATGTAGATCCAGCACAACAATAGTTTACTACTATCTAATTATTTAGCTACTAAATAGGACTCTAAATTCATTAATTCCTCTATATACTTAAATCTTATGTTGTGACGATCTAGACCGTCACGCCAGCTTTGTCTCCCGCCAGCCTTTGTCTTACCAGCTGCCTTTGTCTTACCAGCTGTCTTTGTCACCATCTTGTATTTAGATCTGAGCTCTCTCAAGCTCTTCTCTTTTCCTCAGCTTAGAATCCTTGTATTTGACAATTTCTACGATTCCACCTCTCCAC
>LLCD01001321.1:0-11502 GCA_001414355.1 Hymenoscyphus salicellus
ACTCAGAGTACTCTTGAGTAGAGTAGACTAGTACTCTACTCATTTCTCACACTGTTCCTACAAGGGGCAAATACAATGGTGAAACATAGCATTTTGGGCCAAAAATGGTAAACAGATAGGCCGTAAAACGCCAGGTATCCCAATAAACAACCTTGGGAGACAAAATAAAAGTTGGGAGTAAGCCAAACATTTACAAGTGAAATGCTGTAAATAAATTACAAAACTTGCCGAAATCCAAGTGCAAGTGCTATCATTCAGCGGACTATCCTACAATTGAGGGCTCACATACAGCGAGTAAGAAAACCCGAGGGGCCTTCAATTCGCTCTCAACCCTGTAATCAACCCCTGTGGAAACGTTCGACGGCAAGCCTAAAAGACAGTAACGCCTTGAATTACAGTGAGGACCACTGAACGACAGCGCTCACTCTTTAGGACATTGCAGGGCACCCAAGCCTGATGGGGTACTCCTACTAACTCATAAGAAACAAAAGCAGAGAATTTAGAATCTAGTCTCCCCATTTCCCAACCTGTTCATACAATAAAAGATTTAATACGAACTGTTTCTGTCGAGAAGTAATCTAAAGAGGCAGTAAGGTTCAATGGAATGGTAGTGACGAGTAAGCCACAAGTAAGCTGCAAGTAAGCCATAAGCAAACCACGAGTGAACCATAACTATATCACAAGTAAATCCCAAGTAACTTACGAGTAAGTTAAATAAGGACCAAAACAATCACCAAGCCAAATAAATCAAAAAAACCCTTTCTCGTTGAATCGTTACCGAAGCCTCAAAATATGTAGCTTTGAAGCCCTGTAATGCCTTGGGCCAGCAACAAGTGCAAGCGCTAAAGTCCAGTGGCTCACCACTGTAATTCAGCGCTTAAATTGCCTTGTGACAGGCTCACTTACCCTGTTGTGCCCGCTTTTTGGGGGTTCGACCAACTGATTGACACCCTGAAAAAGCTTAAGGGTAATTTACTGAATTACACCGACTTTAGGATATATCACAGGACATGAAGCCTCTATAATGTCCAATCCTGCTCTCAATCACTCGCTGCACAGGAAAATCAGAACTGCAATAGTCTAAGGGCTGTTGATTTGCTCTCAATCTTATGATCGGCACCCTGAAAATTTTCAGGGCAAGCGAGCATATTGAAGCCCCGAATTACAAAGAGGTTTTTTGGGCTCTTACTAGAGAACTACTACCTAACTCGAGAACCCGACAGGACTTTAATACCCCGCCGAGTCTGTTCTATTCCTAGTATACAAGTACGTGTGTCTAGAAAGTCATTATAGTTTACCTTAAGTGAAGATAAGACTGGCTGCTTGAATAAACTCGATTACTCTCAAGTACCTCTCACTTGACTTCTAAATCATCATCTCACTCTAAGAGAAACAAGCGATAGAATAATCTTCGCATTAGGGTCGAAAATAGTCGCGACGCGTAGGCTACGAACCCACAGTTAACCAACTCACAAAAAAAATAGAGTGTAAAACATGAAGCAAACTACACTATATCAAAGGTCAAAGCAGAAGTTGCGAGTAAGCCAAACACACACTAGTCCTCAAAGTTTTTCCCATCGCTTACACCCCTTTTTTGCAGGCGCGGCGAGACATTCCCCTCCCACAACAAAGAACCATAAAAACCACAATAAATACCTCTCATTACCCCACTATTCTAAAAGAATCAAACCAAAATACTCCCACTCATTCAAAAAAAAATTTCCCATCAAACCCAGAAAAAGTCGAGAAATAAAATTACCAACCGCTTTCATTGTGCCACCAAAAAACACGTTCAAACTACACGTAACGCCCTGTAATGTGCCCTGAAATATTCTCTCCCCGCCTAAAAAAGAAGCTGATGCCCTGAGGGCCTATTCTCTGCACCACTGGCCCCGACCCACAGGGCATGTCCAATAAAATACAACGTCTGCAACTCCAGGATCCAGGGCACCACCACAAACACACCAAGCCCAATCAGCCAGCCCTACAACCCGGAAATCAAGTGCTTCCTCGTGCTCCCTTTTTGCCCCCAACTTTTACCAGCTTATCGTTTGAGTCCAGCTTATCCCCCAGTACAGTTTATCCCCTAGTACAACAGTTTAACCTCTCACTACAGCTTATCCCTTGATTACTTAACAGCTTCCTCTCAACTAAGGGTCACACTCAAACCCCATCTCACCCAGATTTCTCCTTTCCAAGGTCCAAGGCCTCTTGCATCTCGAACCTTCAGGGAGCTCCATGTCTTGCAGCCCCCATACCCTTATCAACAGTGTAGTCTCCGACTGCGCTTGAGAAATTGGAGGTTCATTATCCAATCATATATACATCAAAGGTCATCCCAATCATCACTTCCCCTTTTCCTTTCCCGGTAAAACAAACCCAACCTCCCCCCTCCGATCATCAACAATCCTCCCCCACTCTAACAAAAGCCTAAACATATAAACCTCCATATCAACCTTCCTCAACACCCTCCCCGCCCAATTCCGCCCCTCAAGCGCAATCTTCTCCGCGCTCTCCTCCCTCGCTCCCAACCTCCCCGTCCCCACACCCCCGAAATAAGCCAGGAGGTCCCAAACACTATGCAGCCTCGGATCAACAGGAACATAATGTTTCCAAGCCGTAAGTCGTTCATCAAACCACTGTCTAAAACTCGCCGCTCGAAAAACAAGACTCCTCGATTCAAGAAAGGGTAAGAACCTTCCCGAGAACCCCGCCCCATCAAGATCAAAAAGATATTTATTCTGCCAATGCTCTTGGAAATCAACGGGGGTGCCCCAATCAAATTCCAGTTTCTGGATGACGCAGTCGTAGCCACCGCATCGGGTGGGTTCATTCACAAACGCGACGTTGATTTTCGTGGCTTCGCGGATGTCCGAGATGGGTAGGGATTGGTGATAATACCCATCCCCTTTCGCCGGACTCAGCAAGAAATCAGACGTCGTACCATTAGGCGTATAGTTCACCAAATGCACAAATCGCTGTCGTTGCATTCCCTCCCAAGTCCCATGATTAGAAACCCCCTCAGAAGTTGCACCACGCCAAAAAACGGTATTGCGTTTCCGCGAGAATGAAGGGTCGCGACTAGTTTCGTAACTTACTTTGTCTTGGTAGTTCCAGGGTGAGGGAAATATGATATCGTTGAATGTAGGGATTTTAGACTGTGAGAAGATAGGGTAGAGTTTTGTTGTGGGCTTGAAGGCTGCGGGTGAGAGGTGGATACCATGCAGATTTTGGAGATCGGGTTGGTGACAGAGAGATCCTGAGAGTGTCCAGTTACTGATAAAGGGACCGAGTGAGTGAGGTGCGGCACAGTTGGGACAGAATGCTTTTTTGTTCCAGTGCGTTTGGGTCCGAGAAAGTGAGGAGGGTGGACATCCAATTGTTCCGTATTCCGCGAAGGAGTTGCGGAAGGAAGCACCGTAGAAATAGTCCGAAGCCGAATTAGAGGGAGGATCTGGGGAGAGGAAGGTGCTATTCCAGGCAATATCCGTACTGAAAGATTGCAAAGTTTTGCTCTCATTCAATTGCTTTCTGGCAACAATTGCATCGCGTTTGTGTCTTTCCATGTCTGCCCATGGCACTGTGACACGGCTTTCGTCGTTGATATTAAACGCCAAATCCATGTCGGGAAGCCATTTAACAAATTCGTTCATCATAAAACTCGCTTCTTCGATCATCCATTTATGTGTAGAAGCCATATGAGGCCCAATTTCAGTTGACCCATTTGAAATTCGTAAAGATCCAATTTCCGTCCAAGGCCTCTCCATCATATGAGCTGTCATCCTCCGAATCTCAGCAGGCTCTATACTCCAAAAAGGTAGTAGATCCTCATTTATTTGTCCAAAGTCATCAATAACGATGGATCCTCGAGTGGTAGCAAATTCGTACCATATATCGAAATTTGGTGGTGGAGGTATTCCATATCGGTTTTGATATTCGAAAACAGCTTCTTCTAGAGTCTCGCTGGTTTTCGCCTGCTTTTCCCACGTAGCAGAAGTCTGTTGCGCAGCCAACATTAAAGTATTGATCGGATGTGGTTCCCACTGGGTCGATTTGGAGATACGGATGAGTTGGGATCCAAAAAAGAAAGTGCCCAAGCAGCCAAATAGAACCGTCAAAAATTTCCAAGAGGTTTGGCTCAATGAAAAGCTTCTTTGGGACCAGGATGCTTCTCGCTCCATGCGGAGAAGTCCTGCTATGGACGTATATCCAATCAAGCTAAGTACCACGAGTAGCAAAGTTGATTTAGAAGTGAAATCATCCTTCTGTGATGGTGGGAAATAGCTGACGTATATGGAGATAGATGTTGCAATTACGAAGATAGTTTTAGGGCGAAGCTCACCCATCAAATACACGATCGAGGCGAGACAGCTCGTCCATAACAAGCTGTAAAATAATAACTGAAAGACAATTCTTCCGGGTGGGAGCAAGGAACGAGTAATTCCCTCAGGATCATTCAAAAGCGAAAGAAATGCAATGATGGTTATACTCAAGGCCGAAGAAAGGGACAATCCACCGAGTATGGCCCATGGTTTGGTAGAGGTCTCGGAATCTTTCGATACCCTCGAGAACGCCACGACTATACCAGCATCTAGGAGTAAACCCAAACATTGGAAGAAGCGCACCGCCTTACCCCAATTATCAGCCAAGGGGCAAATGTATGTAGAATTATGTGTAGAAATAGCGATCGATAGGAGCGAGGACAAGGTGAAACCCCCGAGAAGGATTGAATATCGAGGAGAGTAGGACCCAGGATGCTCTTTATCAATTCGTTCGAACAGCGCAAGGAGGAGAGGGAGAAAGATCTGTAGGTTCATATGTTAGGCTCCATTCTCTGCCAGCCAGGCTCATGACGTAAAAGAACCATGCCGACGTACCTCGATCCCGTTCCAGGAGCATTGCACAGTTTGGATCACTCTTTGAAAGAGGACAATTCTCAAAATAATACACAGCACCAGAAAAACCCATGACCGCCTAATTGTTCCAGCGCGTATGTAGTATCGCAGAATTTCCCATGTCTTCCTCGCGATTCTCACCATGCACGTTCGAAATTTCGGATTATTTTGCAGATTGTCATCCTCCTTGGAAGGCGCACCGTGGTCGCCATGCTGCTGCAAAGGTATGAGCTCGCAGATGCTGCTGTTGTCCGCCCGTCGTTTGAGGGTGTAACACACCACGCTACACAGCAGTAGAACGAATACTGAGAGATGGATTGGCCGTTCTAGAGTCATGAATTAGTCGCCAGTTCAGCCCCGCATATAGAATTCGCGGAAGATGCATACCAATGGCCGAAGTAGTCTCGAATTTGAGGGAGATCCATATTGTCGTGGCAATGAGGTTGCTGTTGAGGGTTTGAGTTAGCTAAGGTGCAGCGCCCAGGACAGCCCTCCCATATTTCTACTGCGACACCCGTCGCACCAAGAAAAAAGTAGCAGTACATGTGCCAGTACTCACCAAAGCGCCACAAGCTGCAAGTTTTGGCTGCGAGCCATGATCTTTCGAATCAGAAATATGAGAGTGGAAGGTCCATGGCTGGATTATCCAACGGTAGGAAGAGGAGAGGAGAGAGGAGATGGTAGGATGTGAAGCAATCGCGCGCGCAGCACAAGGAACGGCACAGCACAGCACAGAGTAACGAGTAACAAGGCTGACGCTTCCAAGGTAACTCGTAAGGTTGGGTTGGCCTAAAAAGGCCACCGCCCGTCGATTTCCCTACTTTAGTTTGGCGCCTCAACTTATCAACTTTGGTGGGGGGGCGGGGACTGGCTCCTGTGAGGATGAGGATACGTCAAACAATTTGATCTCCAGTTCTTCTTTTTTTATATTTAATTTTCAATTGATTTTCTACAGTTGGAGAGTTACGGCAGAGTACTTGCGCAGTAACTTGGGCACCTCAGTGAGGCTGGCTAGGATTCTGCTAGGATTTTGTTCAATTTTGGTGCTCGTTAAAAATCGGGTATGATTGGCCAAAATCTACGGCCCCCATTCTCAGTCGAGGTCAAATTTACGAGCAGGTCGATTATGTTCCAGTTCTTCTGTCTTTTGCGAATGTCAAGTTGGGTAAGAGACTGGGTCGCGAATCTTAACTCTTCTCTTCACCAATTCAAATCACTAAGGTTATCGTCCATGTGTCTTTTCTCGCATACTCTCAACAAGAAGAACCTCGAAAAAGACCAATCTTGTTCCACCTCCCCTGCTATCAGCGGAGATTAAAGTTAGATTTACGAGCAAAAGCTTATGTCCTTTCATGCGGAGTATCTGTTTTTACGACTGGTCTTTCTGGTGATCCTCTCTATCTCAACTTTCTCGCAATGGTTTATGCTTAAGTGGTATTTGGAAAGGGTACACTGTAAGATATTCGAATTGAGTGAGTCATGGTCTTCCCTAACTGCGTTTAGCATTTGCGCAATGACACTGGCACGACTTCTCATATTCCAGTACTATAAGTTGGACAACTACACAAGACAAGCCGCTATCGTTGGATTCATTACTGGTTTGGAGCCGATGTTTGGAGTCATAAACGTGTGCCTACCGTTCTTCCCAGTCATGGTCACCCACGTCAGCAAATCGAAATTCATCTCGCGGCTTTCAAAAACGACAAGATCAAGTACAAAAGGGACCGGAAATACCAAGCGAGGGGGTGGCATTCGGGCTGATTCATCCGGCCAGTTCAGAGGGCTTGACGATGTTAGCCTTACTCCTCTTGACCTACCCCGAAGAGCGTACGTATCTGCAAATCATGTGGATGTAGAACATTCTAGTGCCTGGGGATCTACCCCCTTGGGTACGAAGAATTCCATAATTGTGCGCAAGGATGTTTTCATAGAGAGGTCGGTATAGTAATTGCAGCATCGTAGGAATAAAATATGTATTAGAACAGCAATGGGACAAATTCGGTCGTGATAGCAGCACTAGTAGTATATAGGGAATAATATAAAAGTTCTGTCGAACTAAAATATATCCAGAACTTTTTTATTACTGCTCGTTCCAGCCACATGTCAGCCACAGAACTACTCGAGAATTCAGACCCTGCAACCATACTTGTATCCCTCTGAAAGTTTTTACTGGCACTCATCAGCATCTTTGTTGATGATATCTTTACGCTAGTGAATTATATTGTCTTGTCATGCTTGCTAAGGAATTGCAGTACATAGAGCAGAACATTATCTCAAAGGGCTACTCGCAATTCAAGTTATTTCACACCAGCTACATGTTCCATGCCCAAAGTTCAAATTGTTTTCCTAAGTTTAAAATAAAGATTTTTAAATGAGCGTGATGTAATCATCCAAATTTACCACACAAGTCCTATTAATGTAATATTCACACACTGAAACTTACTTGACTCTATTGGTAACATCTCTCGTGAGATACATGTCGGAAAATTGTTCACAGCCTCCCATGTACACTCGAATGGCGTCCGCAATCCTTTTGCCCTCCTCTCCCTCTGCTCCAAGACCTTTATATACGATTTTCGATGTTTCAATTGCGCATTTCCTCAAAAATTACAGCTTCAGGGAGAGCCTCTTTAGCTTTCTTCTCTTCCTGCTGCCCCGTTTCTTCATTGTTTTCCAATCCGTCACGCTCAGAGAAAAATTCTGGAAAATTTATGCTGTTGATGTTGGACTCTTCTCTGCCCCGACTGACAGACCCATAGTCGTTATATATTCTACAGAATGATCCAATGTGCGAGTTCATCTTGAATGCAATGAGCTTTTGCATAATTGTGCCAAAGCAGTCGCGGCCCTTCTGATCTGAGCCACCTAGTAGGCACGTCAAAAAAAAAAACGCGAATGGCCCAGAAACATGGCCTGCTCCAATTGTATGACCCCATGTATGGTATGGCATTCTTGGTGTGAGAAACTTGGTGTTTCTGTCTGGCGTATGCTGTTATTTGCTAAAACGGATTTTGTCCTCCAATTGATCAACATGGTAGAGTAGATACTTCACAATCTCTAATCGAAGTTCAAATCTATCGGATAGTGATGCATTGCAAACGTAGGAATAACCGAGAACATCGTCCATGAACTGTGTGAAGACCGAAAGCGCCGCTTCCAGCCTAGTGCTTCGAGGAGAAGTGTCCATCATCTTTGCTGGGCTTACCGATGCCTGTTGTACTGCAAAGTCAATCTCATTTCCTCGGTCCGAGGCAGAAAGCTCGTCCATTGCACCTCTGAATTGTGCAAACTCGTGGGATGAAAATTGGATTACGTTGGATTCCATATATTCATCCACGAGAAAGATCCACATTGATAGTACCAGCATATCCAGGATATATTCCGGCGACAAAAATAGCTTTCGACAGGTAGAGGATAGAACCCACATGATCGGGATGTATTCCAAATATTTATCACCTTCCTTCGTGCTTGTTTGAGGGAAAACCTTAGTTCTCAGATCTTGAAGTATCGGTCGGTAAAAGCTGGCCTCAAGGATGGAGACTTTGATCATGAAACTGGGTTCTCCGTTGAGATAGTCTGTATTTGAAAACCATTGTGCAAAATGGGAAACTTTTGTTGCCAAAGCGGAATCTCTGTCAATCCGAAAGAGATCAGTTCTGTTTTCCTGGAGTCGTTTCGTAGCCACAAGCGAATATGCCTTGGAGATGGCCCCGACTGGGGTGTGGTTCTCATCGGGGATGTCTCTCAACAACTTCAAAGCAGCACCAGCTTTCCCCAAAGCGTCTTGGATTTCATCCGCAACAACGTGCGTATGAGAAAAGCTTGAGATGGAAACTATCGCAAGTATAGCGAACGTAGTTGTCTACATCTCACCCTCGATTCCCCAAGATCCATTTTCGTTCTGAGATGAGATGAGTTTGGCCAACATCTGAATCAGAACTATAGGCGCACGCTGTATGTATACTTTGGATGCGGGCAAAGTTTTGTCTTGACTAAGTTGATGATCTATGAGTATAACCGGTTCTGAGAACGTCATGTATGAAAATGCTTCTGGGGCACCCTTTGCTGGATTAGAAGTTGTCATCAGGAAGCGGTATTCTGGACTCACATTCTCATATATTACATTTCCATTCCATCAGGAGTCGCAAAGTGACAGTGCTACTTCCAAAAAATTTGAGCCCTCGATACTTGGCGACGCATTTACCGACAGCTTCCATAGCTTTTGGGACCTGGAATCGAAACCATCACCCTGTTCTTTTGATTAGACATGACATTTTTATGGGAGTCTCTTCACATATGCGATAACTTACATTACTGGATTGTTGTACTTTCGGGTTCCGTTCCAAAGACAGAACATAAAGACGATAGATTGAAATTTCAGATTCTAGTAAGATCTCAGTATTTGTCAAAAGACGAGGGATTAATTTCAAACGGAAAGAAACTACCGGCCCCAAGTTCGTTATTATCTATTCCAACTCCGAATAAGAGTTGAGCAAGGTTTGGGATCAAGTGACAGCCAACGTTGACCTCCGCAAATGCTGTGTGCAGGATACATAGTATCTACCGTTTGTCAAATCAGCTCTCTTCTTAATTTCAGGACTACTTCTTTTTCACTTACTTCAAATATTTTCAATTGGAGAATCTCTTTCTCACTACTAGGTTCTGCGTTAGCGACAGTCAAACCGGCGTCAAGCTCACGAATAAGCTTCAAAGCTGCTAAATCAAGGGTGCTGGGTTTCGTCATAGATTCAACGTTCTCCCGTGTAATTTGAATACAAAACTATTTTCTTCTTCTTCATGAAGCCAATTTAGAACAGGTGAGCAACATCTTCTCGCTTGTGCAGCTCAACATTCCTGCAGCGCTTGCATAAGAATCACCTTTCTCACTTCCTCGCTTACGATCAATAGAAAACATTGTAGAATGCCTGACCAGGCTTGAACCTGAACGACACAGGTTGGAAGTGGATACGATTGGTTCGTTAGTTTTTCGAGATTCCCGGTAAGCAAAATTGACGGGGAAGTCAACCGCTGATTCAAAAAGTGACCTACAGAAACAGGGGTGGATGATGTTGGAATATTTTTGTCACCCCTGTCATAGGTGCTTTGTTAATTCCGCATCGGCAAATTTTATGACCTGCATATGCACTCGCTCACGTTATTTATGCCATGGCACTTATTCCCCAACAATGTTACCCTCGTGCGTCTTACGGGGTGTAAATGGCTACAAACATTTACTCAGCCTAGCTGATCCCCAATTTTTGGGTAGTAGCCGGGCCAGCCAACCTCTTATTGCAGAACCGAAAACCAACACAACCCAGTCAAACATCTCGCTCTGGACGACTGAGTCGGGACTTCGGAAGATCCTTTAGCTGTTTGGTGTTGGAGTGATGTTGGTGTTGGTGTTTTATTGGATCTCGGTTGAAGTTTCATCTACCCCAAGTCCACCGGGGGCTTTGGTTGTCCCTCAGAAAAGGAAGTCTTTCTGTTTTCAATTATACTTTCATCATTCGTACTTTGAATAGGTCGTTGAAATCAATTATCTTACGTCCATTCACTCCCATTGCCACCGGAAGGTTCTCAAGATGGAAAGGAAAAACGAAAAAGAAAAACCCTCCTCCCTGATTTCTGCCATCATAGAAGGATCCGAACCCATCTATCCCACCGGTCTCAAACTGGTCATCATTATGGGTTCTCTATTACTTGGTACAACTCTGATGTCACTGGATACTACGATTATTTCAGTCGCAACTCCCACCATCACAGCAGAGTTCCATACTTTGAATGACGTCTGGTGGTATGGAGCAGCTTACCTCATGGCACTCACTTCAACGACGCCAAACAGTGCGAACTTTTACAAGTACTTCAATCCAAAATACGTCTATATTGCAGCTATCGCAATATTTGAAGGTACTTCTTACTCCAATCTTTGTACTTTTTTACTTCAGCATTTAACTTTGTTAGTTGGTTCTCTGGTTACTGCTTTAGCTCCCTCTTCAGCAGCGTTCATTGCGGGTAGAGCGGTCACCGGACTCGGCGCAGGCGTCCTCCAGGGTGCTTTTGGTATTCTTACTTACGTTTGTACTCTTGAAATGCGACCATTATTCTTGGGCATTGTAGTCAGCATATTTGGTTTATTTTCAAGTGTTGGCCCTCTCATTGGTGGAATTCTGACACAGAGAGCTACCTGGAGATGATGCTTTTGGATGTAAGTCCTCGCTCAAAGTCAATAACAGATACCTGGAACAGCTGTTGACTGTTCTAATAGAAACCTTCCAATTGGAGGCGTTGTGTTCCTCCTAGTTGTTGCATTCCTCAATCTCAAAGGTGTCGATAAATCGACACGCGAAATTCCATTCCGTACAAAATTGATCAAGCTAGATTTTCCCGTAGTTGCTCTTATCATTGCTTCCGTATCCTGCCTCTTCTTGGCACTATAAGAAGGAGTCACCGCACCATGGAACTCTGCCAAGCCCATTGGCCTGCTCGTTGGTTTTGGACTACTGTTTGTTATTTTCGGACTGTGGCAATGGAAAGCTGGAGAAAATGCGACAATTCCTCTGCGTTACTTGAAGGATAGAACAGTCCTATGGAGCTTGATTTATTTGTT
>LLCD01001322.1:0-11501 GCA_001414355.1 Hymenoscyphus salicellus
GGCTGGCACACAAAGTACTAGGGCTGTTCTTAGGCGGTTTTTTAGGTTAGATGGCTCATAATATAGCCTATACCCTAGGGGTTCTTTCTAGCAACTTCTTATCTAATTCTAGTGTAAATTACTTGCGATGCACCCTATTTTCTCGGGGTGGTTATGGTGGGGGAACCCGCCGCTCGCTTAAATGGCTCAGACTTAATCGTAAGTACTGTAGTACTCGGTTGCACCTAACGCAATGGTATCAGCCACAATCCCTCTTTAGATCGACGTTCATAATTTGTTATAAGTAGCGATAATTTTTAGTAGATAAACCACTGAAAGTAAATCGCAAGAACACTACAATTTCTCTTCTAAAAGGCCGATTTCATTGACCCCTACGGAGAACGATAGTTTACCTATGTATCTCATATTATATCAGAAAATTAATCTTATCGCAAGAGGTAATGTTCACATTTCCAGGGTTGCTAGAGAAAAGGACGTGAAATTGCAGGGGTGGGATGAGAATCAACAAGGAATTGTCACGGGATTAAATATACCTCTGCCTTTTTGAGAAAGGCAGTCGAGAGTCGAGAGTAAAACAAACAGAGCTATGTACTATTCGATCTCGTCTTCATTAACTTGTGCGTGAAACAAAAAGGCTGTGCAAATATACCATTGCCTCTTTGGAAGTCTGGTTGCTTGTCATGGACAAGTTAAGAGGAAACAAGATGGATGGAAAGGAAGAAAGAGACATGAATTATAAGGCACTGCAGTAGATTGGTTCTGTATGAATTTAATGACAAAGAATGGGTTTTGCTGGGTGGTTGGGGAAAAGCATAGCTTTGACAAATTTTACTATTTCGATGTAGACCTCGGTTAGAATTTGGGCTTTCTATGGCGGTAATGACTGTTGAGACTGCTGAACAACTTATACTCTAAATCCTATCCATCTCATCTTCTATCCCAAAACCAACCAACCCTTGTTCATCAGGAATTTCACTCTTTGATGACAACTTCCTAAACCGCAACTTCATCTTTCGATCCTCTTTATTCAATGGTGCGGCCCCCAGTCCATGGTCAACTTGAATAAGTCTTTTTGCTAGAGCTGGATTTCGCGTAGTTCGGACGATGGTGGAAAAGTTTCTGTCGTACGAATGACCGCCGTTGCTCCAGATTGACTGACTCCCAAAGAAAACACAAATCAAACTGAAAAGTATACCAAGTCCGTAAGCGATCCACAAGTTTCGAGGTTGATACTCATAGACGTTGATAGTTTCTATAAATGTAACGTTGCGTGTGACCGTTTTAGTGAGCTCCGGGCTAGACAGCATGCCGAGGGTAGCATTGATTGACAGTTCTTTCATCAAGACCTGCATGGTTCGGTTTTTCGACAGCTCGGTATCACTAGCCGATTGAATCAAAACAGAGTCGTCATACTTGAATTTTAGTGCCTCGAAAGGTCTCGTGAGATTCGAACTCCCGCTCAAGCTGGTCTGAAGTATGTTGGTTGTGGTAATTGCATAGTCATTGTTCATGTCCATCACGATGCTACCCCTGAGTTGTTGGCCCAGAGCCCACATGTATGCAGAATATGAGAATGGTGCTTGATTAATAGTTGGGTTATTGTCAAGTGTGCCAACGATATTAGGTCTCCCTGGATTTTGAACTGGATCAGACAGATTGAATTGGGTGACAGACAGGTGTTGAACGCTATCCACAAACGAAATATTAACCTGGTATGAGGCGTTATGAAGGCGGCATAGCATTGTATCTTCAAGAACGAAAGTTTGATGGTTTCCCGAAGGAATCGCTATAACTAGGTCGTTCGATGCGTCAAATTTCCCGAAGTATTCCCCTATCCCTCTGGGAAGCGGAATCGTTCGAAGTGAAGCTTTTGGATTATCTGGAACATCAACCGGGGCTGAAAGATAACTGTATGAATTTGGTCAGACCAGATCCCCGTTATGATATGGAAAAAGAAGCCTCTGGATTGAGCTAGGATAGCATGACAAAAAGCCACTGGAAATCTCCGCAAAATCTTTGGCTTGGGAGGTTTCTTACCCAATATCTACTGCAATGTACTTCACTATCCTATTGAGACCAAGGCCAAAATCTAGCCAAGATTGCAGCTCCCGCGATGCGTTTGAGAGATTCGAAGAATAGGTATAAGCAGCCCAAGTCGCATTAGATAGATCATTAGCCGCTGAACTATTTCGTTGACATTTGACAAAGGGCCCAGAGAAAGTATCGAGCCAGAAACCATTGGAGATCTGATTTGGAATTTGGAGAATTTTCCCAGAGACCGTCGTGGCCAATATATTTCTGGAAAGCGAAGATGTTGGGGATGTCATAATAAGGCCATAGTTTGAACTTTGCATTATAGCAAATCGACTAGAGTTATAAGGGCTTGAAATATCCAAAGTGGGTACAATAGTCCCATTTGTTGTGAGACGCCGGACTGACGTTACGGACAAAGTGGCTGGAGTAATCAATCCCTGTAAAGGCAAGAGCCTAAGAAATGTTATGGGTGACAATGTGATATCAAAGGGAGAGAAAGCTTACCAGATGATAAGTGCCATGAGCGAGCTGATTTTGAAACGCCAATACATGTCCAAAGTAAGCAACGATTCAAGACTAGTATCTGCGGAGAACAAGGAATTCAAAGTGTCAAGGCGCGCTGATTTGCTTCTCACGGTCGACCAAACTCTTTGCGTGTATGCTGAGGTCACCGCTGCGGCTAAGAAGGCTTTCGTGAGAAAAGCAAAAGAATTTCCAATTCTATAAAGAT
Organism: Hymenoscyphus salicellus; assembly: GCA_001414355.1. NCBI lineage: Eukaryota > Fungi > Ascomycota > Leotiomycetes > Helotiales > Helotiaceae > Hymenoscyphus > Hymenoscyphus salicellus. The sequence continues at coordinate 2,765 of LLCD01001322.1, forward strand.
TAGATCAACATCACAATCTTTTCAGAAGCTCACCTCAAAGCCCACTGTTGTCTATCCGAAGATCCAGCAGGACGCCCATCAAGCCATAGGTAAAACATGTGGTGGCCAAGAGAGAAACTCACCCCAACAATGAAACAAACAATCATTATTATTGGAGAAACCCAATATATGTTTGGTTTTCGTGGCAGCGTCGGGGGTTGTTTGATTTCTGGAATTGGCATCATAGACTCCTCCACAATCGAGTTGCTTGATAAACTGGGGTTCATCAATTGAAGTTCTGTGGTATCAGAATCCAAGTATGAGTTTCGATTTGAAATAATGGGGGAAACGACAGGAGAGTCATCATGTGAATGTTCGCTTCTTGGTGGCAGAGGCGCATAGTTGGAGTGATATACTGCTGTGGGAGTCTCCATTATGCGAAATACTGAATTGTGAAAGTTTGGCAAGATCCTATGAGGGGAAATGGAAAGATATAGTAAAAGGCGCTCGAGGCTGTGGCTTGGGTTTGCGGCTGAAACTGAGATATTTGTGGCGACATATCAGGCTTGATTTCCAGTTGTAAGCCACCCCCAACTGAATATATCTCAAACAAGCCGCAGATCTCGGGCTGCTGACTAGGTAGAAAAGCTGCGCGTTTAGGTGTTCACAGGACCAATATAGAATTCGACTCGACCTTCCTCGAATGAAAAAGAAGGTCAGATTGGCTATGTTCCATGGGAGCACAATCGAAGACGATTTTTCGATTCGCCTCTAGACAGCTTACAGGCTAGACTGATTTTACATAGAAATACAAAGCTTGCCCAGTCGTTCTCTCTTTCATGCATTTAGACTAACCTGAGTCTCAAGTCGCGCGGTCAGCTAGGGAAGTCCGGGGTGAGAATAAAATCAGGGAAGAGGAACTTGCAAATTAGGTTTGAAGAGAGATACCATTTCATTCGTTATTGTGGATATTGTTGGTTTAACTTGGTTGAATATGTTACTAATTATTTCAAAAACGATCCACCTGTCTCTTCAACAATCCTCTCAAACTCGGGCTGGAATTGGTTATACATAACCTCAGGCGTACCAATCCATGATTTTGTATACTCCGCCTCACTATCTGAGAGAGGTTTTTTATTGATACCACTTGTAGTAGCGGCTTGCGTCAGCAGTTGAGTTTAACACGCTCATTCCAAAGCAACAAAATTTCCAGCAGCTTCACCGATCGTTCCTCCACATGAAAGAATTCTGGCAACTCATCAACATTTATTTGGGGAAGTCACACTTTAAATATATACCCATGGTTTTGCATGATCAAGTTCTTCTTAGTAGCACCTAGTGCATTCCCAAGTGCCCTTCCCTCGTCAGATGCGAGAATGGAGCCATTGAAACCCTCATAGATTGCAGGGTCGTTGTAGAAATAGCACGCATCTTCAAGAGAGCTAGCAACGAATTTCCGGTCATGATCTGAGGTGATTTTTCATACCCTGACTCAACATTTCCAATGGTCTCCTGAAAGAAGCCCAAGCACGACCATATGGAGTTTGAGAATGCCAAATCGCATTGATGTCCGGTCGCATGGTATGGATAGTATAATGAAGTACAAATCCTGCATCATTGATTCTATACTTTCCTGGCTCAGTAATTTTGCCATCTTTGTTCACCAGAACGAGATCTGAGACATTGATCATGCTAAAATGTTTCGCGTATGGATCTTGGAAATATCAGCCAAAGCCTCAATCCAAATCGCTATTTGGGTGGAAAGTATGTATATACTCCCGAGTTCAATTAAGCAGTGAACAGTCAGTGGAATTAAGTGAGAATTGAATTGTCAATTAATGAATAGTAGCTAATCCACGGACTGCAATTATATCCTCTAATTTGTAAGACAATTGCTTGGTATAATGCCGGAAATTACGTGGATCTACCTGATCTCAGAGCTTCTGAATCTCCCTCCTCAAATCCTTAATACTTTTTGGTACGTAAGCTAATTTCTTTGGTATTTCTTTCATCTACTGCCATACTTTCTCTATTGGGTTTAGATCTGGCGAAGAAGGAGGCCATTTAAACCCGCGGATACCGTGTTCTAGACGTGGCAATCGAGCGTTCCCTGCGTGAACCTTTGCACCACCTTCCATATAGATATACTCTAGCCCTAATCGATCAAATAGCGGGAAAACAACGGGTTGGAGGACTTGCTGTAAGTAGGCCTTAGAGCAAATACCCTTACAGCTAGGGAGTTTCTCCATAAAGACTAACGGCGACTTATAATCCCAGCCAAGAGCTCCCTAAATCATGACCGACACTCTTCCCGACCTATAAACGGACCGTATATAATCCGTATAGCGCTTCTCATCTACTCGCTGTGTTGCCTAAATCCTCCTGTACTTTCTTGTCTTAAAGGTAGCCTTATCAGACCATATAACCTTCTGTCAGTCTCCTCCAACTTTACTGTCTTCTCTAAAGGCCGCATAATCCGTTGTCCCCTACCACTGGTGCTCGAGAGCAAACCCCAGCCGCCTCTTAGCTTGCTTGCGTGATATGTACGGTCGTAGGCACGTGATACAGCATCTGTAGCCTGCGCGGCGTAATTCTCGTCGTATAGTTCTCGCGGAGGCTTTGATCACAAGTTGAGCTTTGACTTGCTCAAAGGTAAGGCGACGCGTCGACCAATCTCTCGAGATATGTCGTATGCACTGTCTGACTTCGCGTACAGACATCAAGTGAGGCCTCGGGAGCTTCTTTTTGCGTAATCGTTTGCTCTTTTCTTGGTGGAGGATACGCCGAAGCGTACGTCGTGGAAGGGTGGTTTTCTTCACAATCTCGCGTTGCGAATGACCCTCCCTTTGCAAACCGCGAATAACCTTGCGGACAGGAGTAAGCCATTCGCCATTCTCTTTCTGTGGCGGAGAGCTAAAGACACAATCGCTGTCCATTTTGAATTTCAATCGATTTGGATTTATGGTTGTTGAGATAATAGCAAATTAAGATCAAGTGTCAAGTTTGGGGGCGCGTTCGCCTTCTCGCTTAAGTGGGCCGCATCTGATGGTCCCAGCTCTTATATTGACCATAAAGCTGCTGCTTATACTTTCAAGATGACTTCCGATTCTAAAACTCATTATTGCGAGTTCCAGCCGGATTTCGAGATGGAGGATAAGCTTTGTGGTGGGGATTTTCGCTTATAGGTTGATATTTAAACCAGACGTGGAAGCTACCGTATACAAGTTTTTATTTCGATGAATCTATACAACATATGAGAATAATTCAATACTCTTTCTCCGGTGATATCCATTGTGGTTGTACTTACCATGCCAAAAATGGGCCCCCACATCGATATTGAGCAAGGAAGACGTCTATGTGAGCTTCAACGAGATGACATCATGTTAGAACAAGGGCACACTTTCGCTCGCGTACCAGTTCTAACCAGCTGATTGTCGGGTCACCCACTTGGCGACGATATTCCCACCGCTCCAGCGCAAAATCGGCAGCAACATCAAAATTTCTCATCCCCGTCATCTTGGCACAATTTCGCAACCACAAGTACAATCGTTGCTGCAGCTTCTCGTCAACGGCTTCGGCAATTGCTATGAAACCAGGCCAAACAATGCCAGTGTTGTTTACTGACAAAGCTACTTCCTCGCATTCATGTTGCTCTAGCTGGTCGATGACTTTTTCGACAAGTGATTGCAAGATCAACGGATGATGGATGTCCGCAACGCGGCGATAGTAGAAAATGAGAATCGCACTTTGAATAGCGATGACAAGATGAGTGATAATTGTTCGGTTTGCTTGTGGCAATGATCCAATTAGGCCAAGCATCACATTGTCCATATACTCCCAATTGCAAATGTTCCTCGCCAAGATCTTGGACTTTCGAACCAGGTGACTCGGGATGGAATTCCTATCCTCTCCACTGGATACTGTAATCTCATTTGAGAGAGCTGTGACTTGAGAGATGAAAGCTAGTAGTTGTTCGGGAAAACCATAGATGTTGCCAACAATTGTCGAGTCTCTCGTGTGGGTTTCCGTATTTGGATCGCTGACCAGGCCTACTTCAAAGTTTCTCCCGTAGGCTCCGTCTAGGTCTTTACCAAGAAAGAGACTATGGGTTCTGAGAGAAGGAAATTGGGTACCGTCCCTACATAGAGATGAATACGGTTGGTGTAGAATTAAATCAGTGGGATAGACATGTGTGCTTTCCTCAATGACTCGAAGAAATAGGTATATGTGGTGGAGCAATTTGACTTTTCGGGACTTATTGATTTTGGGGATTCCACGGAGGCAAATAAGAAGTTCTGCGTTCAAGAGGAATGATCTTGCCTCATCTTGACAACCATTGACAACCTGGGGACCCACATGTTATATAGGTATTCAAGAGACTATCATTAGGAGATGCAGGAATTCGTGACTGTAGTCCCAGGCGCTTGCCCGTCTTCGGTTCTCCTAACCATTCTGACATACAAAAAAAAGTAAGACAACTTTCATTGTTCGTGCCCAGTAAAATTATCAAATTGATTATTTGAGTTTTAATCGAACAATCGTGGGGTAGCGTAGAGGTACTCTACTCTTGACTAGTTGCGAGTTCCTGCACACCCTGGTTCCACGAAAAGACCGAAAAACCACAAACGAGGGGGAAACTTACAGATATTGTAACCATAATTAATATCGCCATAAGCAAGTCTTTGTACTTAGCTTTCCCCGCTCCATCAAGCTCTGTGTCAGAACTCTTTTCAAGCTGTACTCGGGCTTGCCTTTGGAAACCCCCGCCAAGAACCCACCACAAGTCCGTCGTGCCAGAAGCGCTTGTGTTCAGTTTTGTGTTGTCAAAATGATATGCGCTGACCGATAGTACCGCATAAAACAGTGCTACTTTGGCATGGCTCGGTTTGCTTGACAAACATAGCTCAGAATGAGCACTTACAGCACCATGGTAATGTAAAACCTCCCAAGGAGACTTTCTCACTCGTAGAAGAGAGAACAGCTTTCCCATATGTTCCTTGTAATGGTTTAAAAGGAAGGCTGAGCTAGGTGGGACTGGTCCCTGGTTTGAATCCGGAAAGATAGTCGAGATCTCTAGGCTTCGAGATGATAAAGTAAGCATAACAGCGTGGTTTGGTTGTAAAGAGAGGTCGAGGTTGGCGCTGTCGCTTGATATTTCGAAAGGAGTTTCTGCGCGAAAAAGTTCGAGATCATTGGTTGTAATGAACTGAACCACCTCTAAGAGTGGCAACTCCTCAACAGTATTTCGAGGCAGCTCCTCACAGGCTTCTATAGGAGACAGCTCTTGATTAAAGTCAAATGGATCATCAGGGTAACTTCCTGGCAAGGAGTGATAAGTTGAATCATCTGAACGAGGTGGTTCTTCTGGTGGAGGACCTGTCGTTCGGTGGTGATGGTAGACTAAGATCATGCAGCAGACCAAAGGGGTTGTGTTCATCGGTTTCCCAGCTTCGGTCTAGAATCTGATCAACTCCATGTTCTCCAACATAACTGCTCATGCGATTTGACATAAAAGCCCGCTTACGGTCTGAGATCCGTCAACTTCATGGAACTTGTCTATTCACACGTGATACGTACCATCAAACAACAAGTGACGAGTGTGATGTGACCCGTCGCGACTCCATACAGACGATTTTCCATCTTTAGTGGGCATATAATGCACAAAGCCGACCTTTACTTGGTACCCTGCACATGCAATGCGAGCACGGGAGCAAGGTGTACATCCAGGTAGGACTTTATCGCACTTGATTCTCCTTCTTCTACACGTATTGCAACTTTCAAAGGAGCGGGTATTTCCTAAGCGTTTGCGTTTACCATACCCCGACCTCGTGCTGGTCGTTGCACTCATCGATAACCGTCGATGATTTCCTGCATATAGGTCTAGCAGCGAAGTTAGGAGTGATGAGTTTAACCTGTTCAAAGAGTTTTCAACGAGTGAATGGAGGGATTGGAGAGAAGTGTTGCCGGAAAGAAAGGAAGTTCTCGACGACTTCAATGTCGTCCAACTGGGCATTTCCTCGTACTCGTACTCGCGGAGACATTCTCTTCTGTCCCCTTATCAAAGTCCCCTCCCCCACCCTATGCAATGAGAAGTCTTTGTCCATTGGGTGGTATTTGCTGTTGAGGCAAATCGCCGTGCGTGGTTGCCCCGATTTTTAGTTGGGGAGGTGGAGATCAAATTGTTGCCAATTTCGAGCCAAGTCGCCGTCCCACAAAAATGGCTGGAATCGGCGACCAGTGTGTGAGTGTGTCAACAATTCTACCAAGGACAACACAATACAAAATGATCGTAAAAATGAATAAAAAATACCAGTAGGTGTAGAAATAGTTAATTAAGTATTCAAGTAGAGTTTCTTGTTTTTCAATGCCATTTGATTGAGTAGTTCAGTATTGAATTGATAGCCAGTAGCGTCGCCGATTCCCGCCGCTCATTTAGTCTTCCATTTAGTGCGCTTTTCTGGGCCCACTATGATAGGAGTAGTGATTGTGGAACACAACTTGGTTAGACCAAATGTGCTTTTCGAGATTCGAGATTCGAGATTCTAGAGTAAAGTTGTATTCCATTTCATACCGAATAAAACGAATACAATTTTCTCTGAAACAAAGACTGTGAGTTGTTTGTAACGGAAAAGCCTCGCAATGTAAAAATCCTGCTGACACTTGTGGTTTTAGGTACTAAGAGACATTCAACAAACCACACAAAAGTTATATTACACCGAGTATCATGGCAATTGCTATTTCCGCTCATAGCGAGAAGAAGGAATTCAATGTTTGTCTGATCGGTAGTGGGGGGACGTGGGCACATTTGCAGCGCTCGTCTTAGAAAAATCCGGAAGGGCAAGCGCGACCGCTGTGTTGAGGAGTAAATATGAGATAGTTTCCCAGAAGGGTTGGGATGTGGAAGTATAGACCATGGGAAGGTCAAAGGCTGGAAGCCGAGTAGAGGTCAGTTGAGCTAAATTATACCAAGAACTGCATACTAACAACCATGTCCCAACAGTCGTAGCCACGGTTGTAGATACAGCAACCTCCTCGAACCCTTACAACTATGTCGTGATTTCTACAAAACAACTTCCCAGAAATTCTCCTGTCGCATCACTTATCGCCCCTGTCGTAACCCCAGGGATCACAACCATTATTTTGATCCAAAACGGGCTAGATATTGCATCACCAATCATAGCAGCTTTCCCAACAAATACTGCCATGTCCAGCGTCTCTATGATCAGCTCACATATCGAATCTCCGAATCTCTTGATCCATTCAGCTGCCGATATCTCCACAATGGGTACACACTTTCACTCCGGTCTGGAACGAGATATCCGGTGGAAGCATACCGTCAATTTCGTAGATATGTATCGGGCAGTGGGTGCGAGTGAAGTCACGCTGACCAGTGATATGCCTCTTGCACGATGGGGAAAGCTGGTTTGGAACGCGACTTTCAATACTCTATGTGCTATAAACCAGATGGATGTTGAAGAATTACAGAGATCCGAGGGTCGTGATACGCTGTTGACTCCAATGGTGTGGGGGTTCTCAAGACAGCAAAGGCAACAGGGCATGTTATTAACGTGGAAATCGTGTTGCGGCTCGCTTATCGATCACCAAATGATTGCTTGTATCGGCCGAGTATTTTGCTGGATTTTGAGCACGGGAGGCCGATGGAAATTGATGTTATTCTGGGAAACCCATTGAAGAGGGCAAGGGAACTGGGTGTTCAAGTGCTGATAATGGAAAGTGTTTACAAATTGCTGAAACTGCAAGAGTGGAAAATGGAGCAAAAGGTGGGAAGTTAAAGGAGAAAAAGGCAGATGTAGCGAAATCCTGTCGTTTACCGATTCACTTCCAATGCATGTTGTAGTGACGACAAGACTAGATCTAGCTACGGTATAATGCAGGGTATTGATTCACTTCCCACCCTTTCGATATTCAATGAAGACATCATTCATAAATACCACCACGGTTTAATTTCAGACAATATATAGTGAATGTAAGAATAGAAGTCAACTCTTAGACTCGAAGTACAGTACGATCAGTATTTGTCATTAAGTAAACACACCCCAGTTATTCTTCGTTATATTTCTACAACCTCAACCCAGACTTAGATATAACCCCAACAAAAAAGAATGGTTAGATGTTCGACAAAGTTGCCGTGGTTGGGAGTACGGCTTAATCATAATTCAATTCAAGTCCTCACCAAAGAAGAACAAAGAAACTCGTATTGCAACTCCCCGATGAAGTGGCCATTCCTTCCATGCCGCGCGTACTATCCGCCGAAACTCACAGTGGTGCCGAAAATTCTATTGTTTCGGAATTCCCTCTCACCCCCTAAATTACAAGATTCAGACCGTCTCGAAATCTAGCACTCTCAGAAAGAAACTAGCATTAGAGAGATAGAAAAAGCTAAAAGATCTCGTTGATATCTCACCCCCTTAAACCATTAAGAATTATACTAACTCCGACATCCCATGAGGTCTTGTCTGGCATTATCCGTAAATTATTCTTCCTAAGTTACTCCCAGCCTTCTTTCATTTATAGATGACTTTGCTAACCTAAAATGATCAATTCCTTAGTGTAGAGAGCTTGGAGAGGTAAGAATAAGTCTTGCGTAGAACTTTTCTGGCAAACAATTAAAATCCTACCAGCAAGAAAAGTAAAAAGCCACGTAAAAAAAACTGGTATTACCGTCTTTGGTGATAGCATGGAGACCAAGGGGGTCGTCTAATAGTTCTCTTTTGTGGATATTGGATTGTCTGTACTA